>JAUELF010233686.1:0-13278 GCA_031471495.1 Clinocardium nuttallii
TTTCACTTGATCGCATCGATACCTGTACCTAGTGACGTCAGCAGAAGCCGTCTTTAGAAGCTATCGAAAATGTAAGTATATCCATAACCGTTTCCCACTTGGAGACGCATTTTGACGCAATAGCAGTAGATGACATTGAAAACAATGTGGCCAAAGGTGACATTTCTCATGATGAGCAATTTCTCATTTGGCCACACCGTTTTCAACTTTATTTAACAATTAAGCCATCTTTTATTGAGATTTGTTAAGGTTTTTGTCACTATGTTTTCAAAGTCGTCTGCTGCAGATGTGTAGTATGTGGGAAAGGGGGTTAACTTGTAGTATCTACATTCTCAAATATGTTTCAACTGGGAGTCATTGGTGAAGTGGTAGAGTGCCTACCTCTCACACCGAATATTCCGGATTCGAATCCCGTGATCAGCGGGGTTTTCCACATAAACGAGGCGAGTACTGGTTAAGTCTCCGGGAAAGAGACACCGAATGTGGAAACTTGTTTCTCAATCGATTTAAACAAAATAATAAGTATTAACTAATCTAAATCTATTTTCTATTTTTTTAACGAAAGTTAATTTGTTAATCTTATTTTCCTATTTCTAAATTATTTTCACATTTGATTATGTCTGAACATCTGTGAGTGATGCTTTGGTGAAGATGAGAAGATAATGGTCAATGACCCTAGTCTGTCAAAGGTACATTGCAAGATGGAAAAAGAAAATATTTCAGTATTTTGTTTTTTATAATATGAAGTTTGTTGTCAATTCGCAGTAAACGTATCTGAAAACATTGTGGATAAAGGACATCTTGCTTAAAAGGGGCATTTTCATCGTTCCGCGACCTATGTTCAGTATTTATTTGCGGGAAGGGGTATGGGCTGTCAAATCAGAGGACTGTAAAATCATTAGATTGTTAATTTGACATTTGACTTAATAGATTGAGATGTTTACCTTTAGCTTATCCATCGAGGGAGGCATTTCGTAGAAGGACCTACAACGGTGATTTTTTCATAACCGATATTTACTTCTTTGTATCAAACAACCTTTTAAAACACTGTAAGAATTAGAATGGTTCCTAATCAATGTATATTTTTATTTTTCATTTTCCAACACACTTTCAGTTATTTATCATAATCGTTTTATTTTCCATTGTTAGTGAAACATTTATTAATTATCTTTTTTCAAAGCAGACGAATATTAAATTACATAATTAGGTAACCGTGTGAGTTCAGACTCCAAAGACATTTACATCTTATTAACACATTTCACAGACATGTACATCTTATTAACACATTTCACAGACATGTACATCTTATTAATACATTTCAAAGACATGTACATCTTATTAACACATTTCAAAGACATGTACATCTTATTAACACATTTCACAGACATGTACATCTTATTAACACATTTCACAGACATGTACATCTTATTAACACATTTCAAAGACATGTACATCTTATTAACACATTTCACAGACATTACATTTCACAGACATGTACATCTTATTAACACATTTCAAAGACATGTACATATTATTAACACAGAGAAGGGCGGGGGGGAGAAAGCAAGAATGACCTCAAATCACTCAGAATAAATCAAAGACGAGACAAAAACGCTTATGTAACGGTTAGTGAGATCCAGCTAGATCCCATTCACAATTGTATTTGTTTCAACCCTTCACCTGGCGATATTAGAGCCATCTACAACAAACTCCTTCTATAAATATCGCTTGAAAACAGAGAAAATCGTCGTCTTTAGCAGTTTCATCTTTTTCCCAGATTGTTACCAGTATCCTAAATAGCAGCATGGCGGTATATTAATAATATCACTTCCAACAGAACATCTTTTTCAATTGATGTTAACAAATAAGATAAACGTTTTACCCTTCGACTGATGAAACCGATCATGTGAAGCCAGTGTCACCAGTATAGAATCAGGTAAGCGTGCACAATCCCCGCAATCTGACCAGATGTCATACTGTCCACTGTACAACACAACAATTTCATTTTGACATTCCTAGAATTGGCTATGGACTCTATGTAAAAGCAAGCTAACTGTACAACCCCATTTTAAAACGTTCAGCCTTTGAAAGGGTCAATGTACCCACGGGTAGGTAAATATAGATGTAGATACGCATATTACTGGCGCCATCGACCTGGTGAAATACTTCTCGTCTCACACCTTTTAATTTACGGCAAGCACAATCGAAATGAGTCAAATAAAAATGACCCCAATGTTCAATATGTTGACGATGAGGACTGTGGTGAGACTACGTACAGATTCGTTACCATATTTACTGTAAAACCTAGACATAATCACACTGATTACATACAATGTAACTTACCTTAAATGGGTCGTGTGCGCATGTGCGTGAATATCTCAACGAAACAGGGGTATTGTTTGGGCTATCCATTTCTCACCTGAAGTCTCACATTGACGTACTGCAGCAGACGATGTTTGAAAACTGTGTGCTAACCGTAAGGAGAATTTTCTGTTCGTGATCAATTTCTCCTTTTGTCACTGTGTAAAAACGCTATCCAATAATGTTTCTTTTATGTATAGGTAGTTTACCAACTTGTGCTGTGTGTTTAATGTCGTCTGATGCAGATTTATTCTATATGGGAAAGGGCTGTTTACAGTTTACAGAGGTAATAGCTGGCGACTGAATGACAGTTTTAGTGTCAGGGATACCCCTACTTCAATTGAAGTGCACTTCACACGTTTTTAATTCGTTTCGGAGATAACTTCAATAGGCGGGAAAACAAGCATTAACCTCACTGTGGAAAATTTATGCAGTCAATTTAAAGTCCCTTTGTATCTAGATTACCTCATTGACATTATATATACAACGAATTCTCGATAACTCGAACATGTGGTAATTCGAATTCAGTAAAACTTGTCTTGAGCAGCCGCCTAGGTGAGATACACAATTGGGGAGCTGAACACAGGTGGATGCGTAATACAAGTTAAATAAAAAAGAAAATGTTTTTGTTTAACTTCAAGTGGCTGCTTTTTACAAGTTCGATGCTTAACATAGGTGACCGCTATCACAAGTGTGAACGTATATCGCTTCACTTGAACCAATTTGGTTAAAAATGATAATTTATTTTTATTCTTATTAACATATATATCTCATTTTAATTCATATACAATATAAATATAAACAGATATTAAGCAGGAAGCATAAAGCTTATTTAGAAAGCTCTCTCCAATTGCTTATTTTTAAACGTATCTGTCTTTTTAAAAGATCGTAGCAGCTGTTCTAATTGATCAGATGATGTTCTGTTTGCTCTGATGATGTTCTAATTGATCAAATGATGTTCTAATTGTGCAGATGATGTTCTCATTGCTCAGATGATGTTCTAATTGTGCAGATGATGTTCTAATTGCTAAGATTATGATCAGATGATATTCTGATTCCTCAGATGATGTTCTAATTGCTCAGATGATGTTCTGATTGCTCAGATGATGTTCTGATTGCTCAGATGATGTTCTAATTGCTCATATGATAGTCTGACTGATCAGATGATATTATGATTGCTTCGATGATGTTATGACTCCCCGGATGGTTCTAATTGCTCATATGCTAGTCTGACTGATCAGATGATATTATGATTGCTACGATGATGTTATGACTCCCCGGATGGTTCTAATTGCTCATATGATAGTCTGATTGATCAGATGTTGTTCTAATTGCTCAGATGATGCTCTGATTGCTGCTATGATTTCTCGGATGGTGTTCTTATTGCTCAGATGATGTTATAATATGATCAGATGATGTTCTGATTGTTCAGATGATGTTCTGATTGATCAGATGATGTTCTAATAGATCAGATGATATTCTGATTTTTCAGATGATATTCTTATTGCTCAAATGATGCTCAGATGATGTGCTGCTTGCTCAGATGGTGTTCGTATTGCTCAGATGGTATTCTTTTTGCTCAGATGATGTTATAATATGACCGGGTGATGTTCTGATTGCTCAGATGATGTTCTAATTGTTCATATGCTTTTCTAATTCCTTAGATGATGTTATAATTGCTCAGATGATGTTCTGATTGCCCAGACGATGTTCTGATTGCCCAGATGATGTTCTGATTGCTAAGATGATGTTCTGATTGCTAAGATGATGTTCTAATTACTAAGGTGATGTTCTGGCTAAGTTGATGTTCTGATTGCCCAGATGATGTTCTGATTGCTAAGTTGATGTTCTGATTGCTAAGAATATGTTCTGATTGCTAAGATGATATTCTAATTACTAAGATGATGTTCTGATTACTTAGATGATGTTCTAATTCCTCAAATGATGTTCTAATTGCTAAGATGATGTTCTTCTTGCTAAGATGATGTTCTGATTGCTTAGATAATGTACTAATTACTAAGGTGATGTTCTAATTGCTAATATTATGTTCTAATTGCTAAGATGATGTTCTGATTGCTCAGATGATGTTCTGATTGCTAAGATGGTGTTCTGATTGCTAAGATGATGTTCTAATTACTAAGATGATTTTCTGATTACTAAGATGATGTTCTAATTGATAAGATGGTGTTCTGATTGCTCAGATGATGTTCTAATTGCTAAGATGATGTTCTGATTGCTAAGACGATGTTCTGATTGCTCAGATGATGTTCTAATTACTAAGATGATGTTCTGATTACTAAGATGATGTTAAAATTGCTAAGATGATGTTCTGATTGCTCAGATGATGTTCTTATTGCTAAGATGATGTTCTGATTGCTAAGATGATGTTTTAATTACTAAGATGATGTTCTGATTACTAAGATGATGTTCTAATTGCGCATATGATGTTCTGATTGCTTAGATAATGTACTAATTACTAAGGTGAGTTCTGATTGCTAATATTATGTTCTAATTACTAAGGTGATGTTCTGATTGCTCAGATGATGTTCTAATTACTAAGGTGATGTTCTAATTGCTAAGATGATCTTCTGATTGCTAAGATGGTGTTCTAAATGCTAAGATGATGTACTGATTGCTAAGATGATGTTCTAATTGCTAAGATGATGTTCTAATCGCTAAGATGATCTTCTGATTACTAATCGCTAAGATGATCTTCTGATTACTAAGATAATGTTATAAATGCTAAGATGATGTTCTGATTGCTAAGATGATGTTCTAATTGCTAAGATGATGTTCTGACTGCTCAGGTGATGTTCTGATTACTAAGATAATATTCTGATTGCTCAGATGATGTTCTGATTGCTAAGATGCTTTTTCTAATTGCTTAGATGATGTTCTGATTGCTGAGATGCTTTTTCTAATTGCTTAGGTGATGTTCTGAATGCTAATATGATGTTCTGATTGCTAAGATGATGTTCTGATTGCTAAGATGATGCTCTAATTACTAAGATGGTGTTCTTATTGCTAAGATGATGTTCTGATTGCTAAGATGATGTTCTAATTACTAAGATGGTGTTCTTATTGCTAAGATGATGTTCTGATTGATAAGATGATGTTCTAATTACTGAGATGGTGTTCTTATTGCTAAGATGATGTTCTGATTGCTAAGATGATGTTATTATTGCTAAGATGATGTTCTGATTGCTGAGATGATGTTCTAATTACTAAGATGGTGTTCTTATTGCTCAGATGATGTTTTTATTGCTCATTGGTGTTCTAATTGCAGATGATGTTCTAATTGCTCATATGGTGTTCTTATTGCTAAGATGATGTTCTTATTGCTAAGATGATGTTCTAATTACTAAGATGGTGTTCTTATTGCTAAGATGGTGTTCTAATTACTAAGATGATGTTCTAATTGCTCAGATGATGTTTTTATTGCTCATTGGTGTTCTAATTGCAGATGATGTTCTAATTGCTCATATGGTGTTCTGATTGCTAAGATGATGTTCTAATTGCGCATATGATGTTCTGATTGCTCAGATGATGTTCTAATTGTTTAGATGATGTTCTAATTGGTCAGATGATGTTCTGATTGTTTAGATGATGTTCTGATTGTTTAGATGGTGTTATTATTGTTTAGATGATGTTCTAATTGGTCAGATGATGTTCTGATTGTTTAGATGATGTTATTATTGTTTAGATGATGTTCTAATTGATCCGATAAGCAATCATACCTGCTTGGCTGTTATCTTGATACGACTTTATCAATGACCTTATTTTCACTATATACAATTGGGTACACATGTACATGATTTGAGAAGCAGGAATATAACGTCAAGACATTTAGCATGGATCGAGGGATCAGTCGTTCTGCCTGGAAATAATGCTGTATGAAGTACAAATGCGAGAAAGCAAGGAAACGTTTTGTGATATAGCAGAGATACCGTTGACGTGGCTTTAAACTCCAAGCAATCAAAGCAGGGTTGGCATATTTACATTTGCATTGATGTAATTAATCTATATAATAACATTTATTCTAAGCATATGTAAGTCGGTTCTCCAGAAGATGGGTTCATTTTAATTTTAATTATTTAGCAGTCGGGTATTAAATCAAACACCGGATAGACAGTCATTGTCGAACCACTGTGCCGGCAACGACAATCTTAACCCATTTAGCCGGCCCTTCAGATTCAAGGAAGGGTTAATATATGTTAACATAAACAATATACCAAAATCAAAACCAACGCTGGGTTCTGCTATTAAATTGTCTTTCATCGCTTCTCGTCTATTTATATAGGTATATGAAGTTGGCACGAAGTTCGATATTGGGTAATCGATATTCAATACCAATATGAAATTCGAGCTGAAACGAATATAGAGCCAGCAACAGATTCGTGAACCCCCTTTAGATATATCGTCAATAATTTTAAGAGAACATTTTTTTTTCATTAGAGTTTCTTGATGTAGACAACTATATAACCGGAAGGAGACAGTTGTTAAGCTAAAGGCGACACATAAGCTAGTTTTCAACACTGCAACAGTCAAACAGTCAAGTTTATTTCTCATTAGTGCTAGTCATTCATCATACACTTCTATAGTGTCATTTATGCAATTAATTATTTCATTCACGTGTATAAACCAATTTAACACCATACGACACATTTACAGCCACGCCGCGTGAAAACCGACCTTGAGGGATATTGTCGGCGACACCGACGATCCAGATTATCATCACCTCGGGATATCCGGAGAACGCTGCTGATCAAAGGACAACAACAGGGGGTCTCGTTAAAACTCAAAGTGGAACGTGACCCGGAAATAACATCGAGATATCGAATTGTTCGAGTGGTTGTTGGATGTGTACTAAGTTCATTTATGTTCTGTCATGTTCATAAGATCATTTTTACCTTAGGGTGTTGTTATAAAACAAAACAAGCAAAAAACCCGTCCTGCTAGAAAACCAACATTATGGACTATGCGTAAAGTATCGACCTGGATCAGCCTTTGCATGCCGCGCAGGCTTACCCGGATAGACACTTTTCGCCTCCTATGGATTTTCTGTTTCAGAAATCATTACTGTATACCTCTATCCCCCTGAGACGGAATGTGTCGGCCCGGATCAGTCTGCGCGGAAAGCGCATGATGATCTGGGTCGATACCTTACGCAGAGGTCATAGTGATGGAATCCTATCCAGAAAATAGCACAGCAGCAACGTGTACTCATTCACAAGAACGGCTGCTTTATCCAAAGACAAGTGTCGTTTCAGGAAATGGTTTAACAACGTAAATAATATGTTCGGGTTATAACATTTACGAGTCATTGTGAGTTCGATGTTTGCTTTCTTACTATTATTTCAAAACCTCCGAAAGTCGCTTTTCGCCTGAATAAAACAATGGAATAACTTGGTCCCATTATCGACAGATGTATACTGTCATACAAATTATGTTCCTCTTTTTCAAAACTTCCAAAGGTCGGTTTTCATCTGACGCGGCTTATATCTGAATGAACTGAAAACAGATATAACTTTATCTTATACTAAAATGCATGTACGCCTTTAGTGCATTATTACTTTTGATTAATTGCACGGAGACTTTTATTTCTTAATTTTCAAATGTATTTTCTTGAATGAAACAGCTGAAGACAATTTTACCTATATTAGCATATATCGGCCTACCCATAAGAAAACGCAGAAGTCGTATGAAATACTTTCAGGTTCATATGTGAACATTGAACCCTCAGTTTAGTCGGTGCATATGTCGACCTACATGTCATTGTATACGATGAAGATACAGCATACGACATTGGGAGATGTCTAGGTAAACATGTGGAAAATCTTTTTTAACATTTTGGCAACAGGAGAAAATCCTTATCATGACTAAGTTCTCCTTTTGGAACAATGTTTTCAAAAGGCGCCTGAGCTAGTAATGCGTTGTACGTTGGAAAGGGTTTACTAAGCTTAAAAATACTAGAAGTGAAGACTATCAAACTACTATTAAGTATATGAGCCGTGCCGTGAGAAACCCAACATAATGGCATCAGCGTAATATATCGACCCAGATCAGCCTGTGCAGACTGATCCGAGCCGACACATTTCGTCGTAGGAAGATATAGGTATATAGTCATGATTCCTGAAATAGAAAATCTACAGGAGGCGAAAAGTTTCTATATCAGGTAAGTCTGCTCGGCATGCTTAGGCATATCCGGGTCGATACGTATATTTACTGAAAAAGTGTTGAAAGCGGCCTAAAACACAAGATAAACGACGATTAATATGAAAAAACACTAAGAAATAGAACATTATTATTTGACTTGAATATCAAAAACGTTTTGTTAATTATCAAAAATTAATAATTTTCCATGAATTATAAAATGTGCGCATTAATATTGTTTATTCGACAGCTCCCTGAATTTGTAATGCATTATAATCGTGGACCAGTTGGAACATTGTTCCATTAGAACATTGTCCTTTAAAAGATATAGAATCGGTAATCGAGTGTAGCTTGCCGAGTATATGACTGGTAATTGCGCGAGGCATAAGTTTCAATTGACGATGAATAACTGAAAACTTATACTTATACGTTTTCACTGATTGCTTTCACTGAAATTAATTTTTAAAGGTTAGTATGCATAACATTTCATTTAAAAACTTCAACTTATTAGTGCGTCGCGTAGGATCACCAACTTAACAATGAACCAAAACGTTTCATTTCCTTTATTTCTTCGACATTATTCATTAAATACAACGTTTGATTGGTCTACAATCTAAATCATTTGTTTAACATCTAGGTCAACACTAAGGTTAGACGTCTATCGCCGAAAAAAAGCGACAATTCTATTATGATAATTACGACCATAACTACGCTTTAGAAGCTTATCTACCGTCAACTTCGTAAGCCAGGGTGATATGCGTTATGAGAATGCCAGAGTGTATGCTCTTCCGTTTGAATAACGCGCCGGATGATTGATTGTTTTGTATTTAACGCCGCTTTCAACATTTTTTCAGTTATATAACGGCGTTTCCAAGGTCAAGTTACCAGTACTACTATTTCATTTATCTTGACACCAGCCAGTAAGTGGTAATTTTTACCCTCAGCGCCAAGGAAGGCAGCCATTATTACCATTTTTGTGATATGACCCTGTAAGGGATTTGTACTTATGATCATGATGTTGTACAGATCAGCTTTAGCAAGCGAAGATACTATTTCATGCTGATCTACAAGTCCCTTAAGGTCGTTTTTCCAGTGACTTGATTCGGTTTTAATAGTTTTGTATGTTTTCCCTGACTCGGTCTCCTGTTACGTATACAAAGCGTGTATAAAAAAAGTCAAACGAAACTCGTATCTAGACATATAGTCGCCTTATTTGAAAAGCACTTTTATGCAACACCTTGTCCGCTACTTTTTCCCATAGTTAACCCTTCCCCACATACAATAAATCTGAAGGCCTTTGACACTATACTGGACAAAATGTGGAAAATCTCTAAAAATAAAAGAGAGAAATATTATCAAAAATAATTTAAAAAAGAAATGTAACAAAGGGAGAATGGCTCAATGAGCAATTTCTCCTTTTGTTACAATATCTTCAAACGTCAACTGCTGGGGTTGTTTCGAAATGCGTCTGCAAGCGGGAAAGGGTAAACAAGCAATTTCACGTGACCGAATTGCTTAATTTTCATTTCAATCATTGCCTATCAAATCTTTCTCTGATTCGAAAACTTTCGACTCATCCTAGCTCATCAGAGCATCAGACGATGTGTAAACCTTTACCAAATACAGACGCTTTCTGACGCCTCTATTGCAGTGTAAACCTTTACCAAATACAGACGCTTTCTGACGCCTCTATTGCAGACGACTTTTGAAAACAATGTGTTCAACTCTATCTAATTGTTGGACCCACATTTATTGTGATTTTCAGATGTTTGTCAATTTGTTTTCAAAGTCGTCTGCTGCAGAATTGTTGTATGTGGGAAAGGATTAAACATTTCGCTGCCAAAAGGCAATAAAAGGCGTTTGCAAACAATGCAGATTCAGTTGAGACAGCTCGTTAACAGCTCGGTACGAACTGTCTCTCCTGAAATCTGTAGTTTGTCACTTAGACATTAAATGTTACCAAATATCCTGTTTGACGAAAATGGAGTGGTCCACTTTTCAACATGGAAGAGTCGACTTTGTGAAATTCGGCAGTGAAATAATTTCAACCGTTGTTGGTATAAGACTATTTGCCTATACACTGAATTGCGTAACTTAAGATAATGTGTTTTTTTCGTTCTCACTTAATTCAACTTTGATACAGATGTTGACGCATTTGCGGTAGACGGCTTTTGCAAAAGAGCACTTTCTCGTTTTAAATTATTCAATGGTTAATATCCGTTTGTTTACAATTTCGATATGTTAGCATGTTCGTTTTAAAAGGCATCTGATGCAGATTTCCTATTCATTACATTAAATATAATGATGACATATTGTAACACACATTAAAAGTAAAACACAAGTGGGATAAGACAATTAATTTGTTGAACTTAAAATGTCAGGATACACAATTTAAGATACATGTACAAGATATTTATTTCGCAATTTAGGCCATCGGCCCTATAACTACAACATATTTGGTACGAATATATAACAAAGAGTGATGGTATGCATTAGCATACGATTTTGAAAAGAGTTTCCGTTCTAAGTTTGACTGCGCTCTGAAGAAATGTTGCAGTATTGTAGTCTGCAGACTGTTTATTTGTATTTATTATTTTATCAAATTTATTTAATTTGTTTATCATATTCGCAATTTTCTGTCCACAAAAAAAATCCAAACCTGATCCCAATATCCAAAGGTTTTATTGTTTGTTTAGGTTTTTTTTGCAGATGCATTTATTTAGCATTACTTTGATAAGATAATATGTAAATTCAATTTTGATCAATACTACCTTCATCATGTTTTGAAACCCTTCTGAAGCTATACAAACTCTCTTCTTTCCTTGTCTATATCAGACAATATGACAATTAACATATATATAGTTTATTTAAGTCTCATCCATGTACACTCATATATATTTACATGTATTGTTAAAATAATAGTACAAATAAAACGTACATGGCCTTCCATTAAATGAAATACAAGTATACGTATAGTATGTAAAACATAAATATCTGACACCTATCACAAGCATTTACATAGATTCGGACTTAAATACATTCAAAATTGAAAGTCGACCACCGAATGATAAAATGTGCACAAACGCACGCATAATAATTATTTTTAGAAATAATCAAAATCGGAGGGAGACGTATTAGCAGCCGATTCCTTTAATGCATACATATATAATAACATTAATATGTATTAGTCCTGAACATATTTACACAGATTAAAATAAAAGTGAAGCAATAAAATAGTCTTACTTATTTAGATAAAAAAAAGACGAAGTTGAAGTATTTCAAGACAGGTTTTGGCACATATCCGTATCATATCTGAATTGGTGAACACATAGTTCAGTTTTAGATACATACATAAACACAGGACATAGCTTGATAGCCCTGTCGATCAGTGTCTGTCTCATATCAGCATACAAATAGCAATCCACCAAATCATGCATTTCAGCTTCAACTAGATTGCAGAAAGGACATTTTCGGTCATATGTAGGCAAACCCTCATAGCATGAAACTTGGGAATATACATTAACCATCATTACAGGTGTAACCCAGCAGAATGAAAAACATTTCTATTTCTCTGATCGAAATCGAATATCTATCTACTTGTTCGAATCCCGTTCAGGTTTTACTCAATCAATCAATTTATTTTATTTGCGTATAACAAATGCATGTTGTCACCGAAATTGACAACACTTTTGGCGGTTTATAGGTTGATACTATACACATTTGTTACAATGTTACATTAGAGAAAAGCATGATCAAATGTAAATTATAAGTAAAACATCTATTGTTTTTTCTTAAATTTCTGTGCCTATGCTTCATTTAATAAACAAATAACCAGTATATTTTTAGCGCATACACTGTACTATATATCAAAACACTAAAAATATGGGGCACTTTTAAAACATTTTCCTATCATTTTGAAGCTGCATTTACAGTCCGTTACATAACCATTACTGCTTTATTTTGTTATCTTTGAATGAAGGTCGAAATCGCACCGCGAGAGATGTATTGTGTGAGAACGGGTACGAATCCAGATGTGTCTGTTATCATATGGCGGGTAGCTGGGAAAGAAGCAGGGCGCCAGAATCCTCCCTGGGCGACGGACTGCCGAGGAAATAATATCAGAGTCGGGCCTTTGTAATCAACCCTGTCACTAACGGTTATACAAAAGAATAGGCTTTCTCCTGGGCGGGGCGGGTCACGCCCCCATGTCACTGACGGGTATCTGTTTTCCCTAGAATGCGTAAGGGAGAACTGTGTTAATATGTATGCGCCGTGCCAAGTTAAAATGAGCCGTTCCACGATAAAACTAACATTGTGAACTCTGCGTAAAGTATCGATCCGGATCAGCCTAAGCCTCAGCAGGCTAACCCGGACAGACACTTTTCGCCACATTGGGATTATCTGTTTCAGGAATCATTACTTTATACCACTACCACTACCCCCGCCCCCCCCCACCCAATCCCCCGATACGGAATGTTTCGGCCCGAATTAGCCTGTAAGATTGCGCAAGCTGATCTGGGTCGATATTTTATAAACAATGTTGGTTTTCTCGTGGAACAACTCAAGTATTATTACAACATACACGATCAGTTCTATGGTTAACGCATTATAACATACACGATCAGTTCTATGGTTAACGCATTACAACATACACGCTCAGTTCTATGGTTAAATCATTACAACATACACGATCAGTTCTATGGTTAAATCATTACAACATATACGATCAGTTCTATGGTTAAATCATTACAACATATACGATCA
>JAUELF010233697.1:0-13275 GCA_031471495.1 Clinocardium nuttallii
CGAAAACATTGGAAACTCCCTTGAAATGAAAGTACACACATTGAATAGAGTTTGAAACATGGCGACAAAAGGAGAATTTGCTGGATTTGAGCAATTTCTTCTTTTGTCGCTATGTTTTCAAAAAGCCGTCTGCTGCATAGGCGTCAGAAATCGACTACGAGAGATAAAGTGTTAAGTATTGACGGTTGAACCAAACTAATGTTATTGCATATTCGCCAGGTTTAACTTAACCCTTTCCCATTTGCAGACGCATTTTGACGCGTTTACAGTAGACGACTTTTAAATATATTGTGGCTAAAGGAGAGATTATACATAATGAGCAATTACTCATTTTACCACTTTGTTTTCGACCTGTTCAATCATTCAACTATCATTTGCAGGGATTTATCACATGTATAGCTTGTTGTTTTGAATCTCGTCTGCTGCATATTTGTTAAAAATGGGGAAGGGTTAAATGTTCTATAGATTTTGTAAAAGCAATTTCTTCCGTTGCTGCAATGTTTAATAAAATCGTCTGCGCTGTCTTTACATGGGTAAGGGGAAAAGGGTCGGATCACGTGGATGGGATTAATTTGGTTACGATATTTACTTCCGCGTTAGTTCACTCACTATCAGATATAATCTAAAATTGGACTCTTCTAAATTAAAAACATTTGGGGTAAAACCGGGGTAGAAATTCCGTATAAATGAAAAAATATATATAGGTCGGAGTAGAGAATATTTCGGGAAAAGGAAGAAATTCTCACAATAAGCAATTTTTCCATTTCTCAAAATATCTTCAAAAGACGTCTGCGGCAGACACGTCTTATAGCCTTCATATTAAAGCGTTAGAGTATTGAATCCTTTCTTGTTTCATAGCGCGTAGTCTATGTGGAAAAGCAGCCAGTTGCTTGGAAAGAATGTTGTGTGTTGTACTGGTGTGAGAAAACCAGGAAACATATGAGTAGGTGAACTGGCCGCCGTGATATGACTGAGCAATTGTTAAAAACGGCGTTAAACCCCAATCAATCAATCAATTGTTTCATAGCAGCAGACGACATTAAAAAAAGACGAGACAAACATCATTGGAAACAAGAGAAATTACTGGAAGCAACTAATGAATTCCTAAATTGTTTTCATTTTTGTATCAAAATATTCTTAACCTTTTCGAAATTTAAGGAATTTCCCCATTTGAAAGTTTAAAAAGGATTTTTTAAATTCGAAATAGCGTATAGGGTAAACGGTTTTAAAAAATGGGTTTTATTCACATGTCTCTATACAAATATTGACAATAGAGAGTGTGTATATTATATATATATCATTCGTTTAATAGTTAACAAATCTTATTTCTATTTCGTTTTAACCGGGGGTTTTGTGTTTTGTTTAATCTTCCTTTTCTAACATTATCAAGGTCATTGTTTTAGTGATCTTGTCGTCTTTGTTTGTGTTAGTTTGGGAACAGTGGTGACATTCTATATTTGGATTTTTTACACATAGTATGCATATCATTTCTTTACTGTATAATAGGAAAAGCGATTAAACTTTTGGGTAAGTTTATTAGGATATTTTTCAATAATTCCTGTTATCGCGTGATATGTATTTGTCCAAAATCTCTATATGATGTTTGACATATACAGAGAGGATTTGCGAATACTAACCGGACGTCATTGTATGCTCTGGATCTGGATCTACACTGTTCTCCACATAGTCATAAAAGGTTTCAAGAAAACCCTTAATAGACTTCTCTGACCCTAATAGCCTTTTTTTTTTTTTTTTTGCGGCCTACACAGCAAAATGAAAAAAGACTGTGTAAGGGTCAGAGAAGGCTCGGATTAGAAAACCCTATGTAAAGCAGTATTTATTTGTATCATTAAGCATGACTGCGTAAGTAGGTGTAATTCTACACACGTATGCAATATGCTCAGAGGTCATTATAATTGAGTCGTCTCGCGAGAAAACCAACATTGTGAACTCTGCGTAAAGTATCGACCCGGATCAGCCTAAGCATGCCGCGCAGGCTTACCCGGAGAGACACTTTCGCCTCCCATGGATTTTCTGTTTCAGAAATCACTACTCTATACATCTATCCCCCTGAGACGGAATGTGTCGGCTCGGATCAGTCTGCGCGGACAGCGCAGGCTGATCTGGTCGATACATTTCGCAGATGCCATAATGTTGGTTTTCTCAAAATTTTAGTTTTTTAATCCAATTTATAACCATTTCATACGAAATTCGACATTCTTAGGATTTGAACTTAATAGCAGTATGATTTAAATTATAATTGAGCGGCGCTCTGCGAAAACAAACCGTACGGTATGTGAGATGACTGTAGATCTAGATCAGCCAGCGAATCCTCGCAGTCTAATATAGCTCTGCACTTTTGGCCAATTAGTTATAGAATATTTCAGAAAACCTCTTTATAGCAGTTATCATTTAGACTGTTACGGTTGGTTAAGCATGAAGACATAGAATAGCGCTAGGTGTGTTAACGCAGCGTGCTAAGCGCTTAATTTGATTTGAATGTTGGTCCTAACAGTCCTACAGATGGCTGTACGATCAGTCAGCGAACAGTAAAGATACTGATCCCACTGCGCAGAGTTGCGGGCTGATCTGAATATTCGCTACGCTTTTAACCTCCATTTTGTAGTTGATTTGTTTTTACGCCACTTTCAAAAGTATTCAAGTCATATCATGGCGTTTCAAATTGGGTAATCAGTTACAAAGTATGTGACTTAATTCTGGCA
The DNA here is from genome assembly GCA_031471495.1 of Clinocardium nuttallii. Taxonomy (NCBI): domain Eukaryota; kingdom Metazoa; phylum Mollusca; class Bivalvia; order Cardiida; family Cardiidae; genus Clinocardium; species Clinocardium nuttallii. The sequence continues at coordinate 2,724 of JAUELF010233697.1, forward strand.
TTGATGCATCAGTTTAAGTGATATCTTCGCTACTCTGGGCGCCAATTGGCGAAACCACTACTTTCAATGTATACGCATTGTGTTTTGCCCGACCGGAGATCGAACTCTGAACTCCCGCCCCACTACACCGCGGTGACGGTACATATGCACCAGGCAACCTTTGAAAACATTGTCGGTGAAGTATATATCGAACCTGATTTCAAATCATTTAATCTTTGAAACAAGGCTTTGTATCCTGTCCCCGAATAGTTCTTATTTCGAAACACCAACAGAAAACATCGTGGATGATGGAGGATTTGTTCCGGATAAGTCTGCTATTTAACAAGATAACCACTCGGTAAGAAGTCAAGGTCATACGATAGACGAGTTTAACCCTTTCCCATATATATACAACACTTCTGTAGCAGACCACCACTTTGAAAACGTCTGAGCAAAAATATGGAACATCCCTATAAATTACAATTATACTTTTGAATAGAGTTGAAACGTTGTGGCATAAGTAGAATGCTCATCCATTTGCCACCATTTTTTCAGAATGTCTGCTGCAGATGCGTCAAAATCCGTGTGCGCAACTTGGAATTGGTTGAGAGATTCGGTCGTTACAGTTAACCCCTTCCCACATACAGCAAATATGCAGCAGACGACTTTGAAAACATAGTGCCAAAAACCTTAATAATCTCCATAACAGATAGCTTAATTGTTAAATAAAATTAAAAACATTGTGGCCAAAAGAAGAAATTGCTCATCATAAGCAACTTTACCTTTGGCCGCTATGTTTTCAAAAGTCGTCTGCTGCTATTGGTCAAAATGCGTATGCAGGTGGTAAAGGGTTAACTGATTGTTTAAGACCTCTGCAGCACGTGTACGACTGCGGCCAGGGAGAACCCAGGATAATACAGCAAAGTAGCACCAACGTGTTAGTGGGAAGACAGTCAGGTTTGAGAGCAATACTCGCGTTTCGGTCAGGTTATATCATATACTATTACTTTCAGCGTTTCAGTGATGTCATTAAGACTGATTGGCGCACCATCGTCAGGATAAATAAATGTATCATGTGGACGATATATTACAGAGGTCTAAATCGGGTTTGAATCCAAATACGAGCGCGTTGAGCATTTAAAAAAGAATCACCAACAGCAAAAACAACAACCTAATAACTGTTGCGTACAGAGTAACCTATTATATATATATATATACAGTCACGTAGGCGATCATGATAAGAACAGTCCCGCGAGAAAACCAACAGTATGACATCTGCCTAATGTATCGAAAAGATCAGCCTGCGCTGTCCGCACATTATGATCCGGGCCTACACATTCCGTCTCAGGGGGACAGAGGTATAGAGTAATGATTCCTGAAACAGAAAATCCACATGTATGTTCGGGTAAGCCTGCGCGACATGCTTAGACGGATCAGGATCGACACTTAACACAATCCATACTATTGTTGTTTTATCTCGCGAGACGGCATATTAATGTGAAATGTAAAGTTTACATACTTTCATGAAGCTTTCACACACTGCATGTTTCGCTTTCAAATGCGTATAAAAAGGAATAGACAAAGTAACAACAAATCACTTGTAGTCCATCTAGAGGTCCTCCTAATATTAATTGAGTCTAAATGAAGGTATAAAAATCATGATCGTTTGATAAGCGATAATAAAATTGTAAACAGATGTAGACCAAGTTTTTATAACTTCTCTTCGTTTAACCGACGTGTTTGGAGAAGGACTTTTTATTGACCAAATCCAGTATTTTACATATTTTACTACATTTTCTTTTCAATTCTGTATGAAATCGTGCTTTGTTGACGTTTCCTCTTCCAGAAAATTGTATCTTATTTTTTCTTTGGATGTTAATCAAGAAAACGACTAGCAAAAACATATCAGGAAACGGTTAAACTTCAATCAGTAACGCACTTACACAATGCTGTTAGTTCTGTTCGGAGATGGTCTTTCTTGTTGAAGTAGCTCAATTTCAAAATTGACCGGTTCTTAATCCCGCAATCTATGAGCGTGAACAGTCAAACGGAACTCTCATAACTGCCTGTACCAACTGTACCCAAATAGATAGTATTTGCATCCAGATGAAGCTTCTTACAATATATGCTTTTACCGATGTAAATCGATTGAAGCAAACGTTTGGTAATAATATATTTTTCAGTGAACCTAGATATATCTAGTGTGGCAACCCGAATTTTCGAGACGAGGTTTGCTTGTGTCTTTCTCGTGTCCAACTATGGATATAAAACTCATTGGGTCCTCATTACAATATGGATTTAGGTTGGATGAAGTAGCCAAGAAGGATCATCACACACACACACACACACATATATATATATATACTGAAAGAAAAGGATCGAAAACGAACTGTTGTATGTGTCCAAAATGGGAAACTTTCGACTTTGCATAAAACAAAATACTAATAACGTTGTGAGCTTTCAGATATACCAGGCACTAATTGATGTTCATTTTATTTCAATGATACTATTATGGGATATCAAATTATCTATGATTGATATAATAAATACGCTAGAGGTGAACAATATCCGTTATAACGGATGAATATTAATCACTTATATTCTGTATGTATAAAATTAGTTGATCCGTGGTCTTGTCCAACACCACACAACGGACTATTTGTGAGATATATTTGGAAATATAAATGCGTTTTCTCTTTCCAACTACATGTTCAAAAGTAATCTGTTGCAGAAATGTTTAGGTTATACATGTATCAGGAAAAGCTTTACATTTAATTATTAACTTTTCAGCAATATTTAAAAACTTCCCTAGACATCAGTTTTAGAGTCGTTTGCTTTGTAAACAAGGTCGAAATAGGAACTTGGGTAGAACAGTTTATAATGTTCAATATTTGTTTTCGCCATAAGTTGTCTGAGGGAGATACGTCGAAAGTCGTATGCTTAAAGGAAAGTGTTCCTTTAACGGAACGTCATCGTTAAACAAATAGCTGCATTAAATCTATAACAAAAAGGTAATGTAAAGTGTTCGAGAAATAAGGTTTTATATACAAAATTATCTAGAAACGAAGGACGCCATTAAAATGTCAATCTATGTAAAATGCCTGGGCCTTATCGCGGTTCCTGATAATTTACATGGGTAAGTGATGTACTGAGCAAATTGGATTGAAATTATATACGTGATGCTCGGACGAAGCGATGATACAGTGGGGCCGACACGGCTGCCGGTCGTAATGTGATGCCAATTAACTTTTAGTTGGCACGAACCCCCTTTTTGAGACCCTTACTACCCCTCCCCTAAAGACGACCTTTGAGACATATACAGCGGGGGAATATGAAAAATATAAAAAACAGTGAAGAAAAACCACATTAAAACATATTCAAAACAATGTGTGGTTTTGTTATATCTTAAGTTTTCAATCCATTTGTAAAAGGTGTTCTGGTCAGAAAGTTAAAAGATCACTGAACAAACATTATCGGGAAAAAAAAAAAAAGGTTCTTTTGTTTTATTGATTATCTCAGAAAGCATTGTGTGAAATGAGGTTATCAATATTTTTTATAATTTAATCATTTTTCAATTAAACTAATGTTCTGAACAAAAAATTAAAAAAAGTAATGAAGAATAAACAAGAATGAATTACTTGTTTTCGAATCTCAATTAAAAGAGTACTTCAAATTTTCAAAGAAGTAAACATTTGGGACCAGTGAAGATTCGAATGAGCTAGTGCATCCGCACAGTTTGATCACATTCTTCTTTAACCCTTTCTCACAAACAACAAATCTGCAGCAGACTACTTTGATTTTATTCCGAATATACATAGATTCTAATACTTGTTTTTAAATTATTTAATATAGTTAAAAATAATGAGGCGCCACGTGGAGAAATTGCTCAATATAAGAATTGATGGTTACGTCCTTTTTAACGCTTTCAACAATTGTTAAGTTATATCATGGCGTTTCCTGGGTAAGTTACCAGCCCTTATGTTCCATTTATCCTGACACCAGCTATACGTTGCATTGCTAACCCCGCAACCCTGAGCGCCAAGGAGGGCAGTTATTACTACCATTTTTAAAATATTTGGTACGACCGACTTGGAATCGAACCCACGACTTCCCGCACACAAGACAGACGCTCTACAACTACACCGTCGACAAAATCGCCGTTAAACCACAATGCTTTCAAAAGTCGTCTGCTGTATACATGCATCAAAATTCGTTTGCTGGTTGTCATCTAACCAATCCCTTAAACTCCGTTACAGTAGCACAGGCTCTAACAAATATAACGACTGCTCAATTCTGGTTCGTGACACATCATCATCCCAAGATGTATGCATAGATTGAATTTGGTTTCTGTATGTGTAACAGTGCGATAAATATAGCTTATCCAGGATTCTTATTAACATTTATCTAATTGGTGTATGTGATAATCATGTTATATAGACGAATGAATGTATGTATCGAATTTGGTAACTCTTATTGAATATATGGCCCAGGCAAGCATTTTATCGAAATCGGCCAAGGTCATCCAAATTTTGGATGTATGTCGGATGGACGGACGGACGGATTATGTTAAAATCTATTGTACATCCCCGGGACTCCCCGGTTGGGGACTAAAATTACATAATAATCTGCATGTCGGGATGCACGAAGTTACAATCTTCCTTCAAAAAGGCTTCTTTTGTCCCTCTTAAGTATCAAAATGGTTAAAACATTTGTTTATTTATATAATGCTTAATGTTTAGAAATATTTCTTACAGTTGATTATTATTGGCTGCTTTATTACAACAACGTTTTCCAACTGTTTCGATTTTGTTATATCAAAATACAGACATGATCACATGCGTGTACGAACGAAGTGGGTAATTCTCCTCAAGATAAGAAATAGGTCCGGCTTTAAACAAAGATTTCATTGTCGTTATTTATCTTTCATTGTCGTTAATTAAGATTTCTTATACTGATAAGTCGGTCCGTTTCCTGTTACTGGAACATATCCAATCCAAAGATTATTATAGGCAAACCCGAAACCACTTTTGTTTTAACTTGCGATATAAGAGTGTAATTTCGTGTAAACGTTTGTAAACTATATTTCTCGTGTTTTATATTGTACAACCAAAAAAGAAAAGGAAATCGTTTTGAGGGTGATGAATTAATTCAATGAAGTATCACTGTCTGTCCAAGCCCGTCTGTCCAAGTCCGAACATGAAAATTCAATTTGATTGTCATCGACATAAATTAATAAAAAAGTTTTTCGGGGATCAATATTTCATTTATGAATACTCGAGATAAGTTTACTGTTCAAAGTTACGTTGCAGAAGCAACATACATGTATACAACTTTCGCGATCTTTAGAGGCTCCGAATTTGAGCATTCTTACGAGGTCAGTCACTGTTTGCTTATCAATCATTCATACTTTTAATTACCTTCCGGTATGGGACATATTCAAAATGTATTACATTAGAAAAAAAAGACGCGTTCACAGCAACACTGTGTTAAAAGAGAAATGTTCAATACGTACAAGTTCTGCCACACTGTGTTAAAATAGAAATGTTCAATACGTACAAGTTCTGCCTTTAAAACCACAGCAACACTGTGTTAAAAGAGAGATGTTCAATACGTACAAGTTCTGCCTTTAAAACCACAGCAACACTGTGTTAAAAGAGAAATGTTCAATACGTACAAGTTCTGCCTTTAAAACCACAGTTTGGTATTGAATATAGTTTCCCAATTTTGAATACGTATTTCTACCTTTTAGATTTTCGACACCGAATACCATAAGTTATTATTATTATTATTATTATTATTATTAAAGTCAGTGTCTTTTCAGAGATCATTGACGTAAGACGTGTAATTGTACAAGTGTTTAGTCGTGTGTGATTCTAATATGATGAATCCTTCTTATGGACAGCCTAATTAATATGCACTGTTACCAAATGCAACATGACTTCTTATCGCCTCACATAGCTAATGTTTTTGCTTTGTATTGTTATGACATGATGATAAAATGTCTGCATCAAGTTTTGTAACAATAAGCTTAAGTTTGTTCTTCATAAATCAATAAACATGTCCATGCATAAGTCTCTGTAGTGCATTGGTCTGACATCTCATCTAAAGCAGAGGGTCGCGGGTTTGATCCATCGCCTATTGCGACTGTATAACGGATTCTTAAACAGCAATATTACTTGTTAAGAAGACAAAGGCCTCCAAAATGCCACATTTTGTATACAAACCGTTGGTGGTAAACAAAATTACACAAAAACACTACACGTCTATGGAGATTTGATTAAGCTTGGTGGGCAAAGTACGAATCTCGGTCTGATTTATAGCTAACTTTACTGATACTATGATGCTTTTGGTTGAGCAGGAAATTGAAACCTTTAAATAATAATTGGCACAAGTCGTGATTTTGTGAATAGAGATAGTATATGTGCCTGTCGGGTTATGAATTAAGACAAGCCATACGCAAAACGACCATCGGAAAATGGCAGTCGATGATTACCAAGACAAGTATGCATCTCTGAGCTAGCTGATGAGGATCGTTTTTGTTCGCCACCTAGGCATATAAACTCTATAAACTTATATAAAACAGTAACTGCTACACACATGCTGCAAGAGTATGCGATCGGAACGTGATCTACATTCAATCAAAACCACAAAGGTCGGTTTGTGCACGACCTGGTCCAATTGGTATAAAAGGATTAATAAAACTGAACTCAATTTACCTACGAGGCTATCTTAATTTCACACATTCATTTATATAAACTGTCACAGAAGTAAATAAAACTTCAGTTTAACAGCATAAATATTCATCTTTAATAACTGTGCACATCTGTCCGAGATTTCAAGCAGCTCTGCTTGCGCATAAACTTTGTACCCATTTTTGATAAAACGCGATAAAAATATATATGCGCTGTTAAAAAACATCCCTGCAGTTTTGCCATAGTTTAAATGAGTAACAATTACTGAAATCAGAGGGCCAAAGGCGGATCAAGACTTTTTAGCTGCATTATGACTTTTGATTAAATTTGAAAACATTGTTAAGCAATTATGCAAATTCTAAGATTTAAAAAGGCAATGTTTGCTCAATTGGTTTTCTACCATGAAGGGAATTCAATTCATTTTTCCAACCTAGTTCAACATCTACATAACATTACAACAACTACGTGCACTCTTATTGTCATTAGTCTTTATGCCTTGTTTTCTTCGGTTACTTCGTTTTCCCATTATTTAAGCAGTAACATCTTAGCCATCTTACAGTTGTATTCGTCCAAGTAATAGAAATATGACTCCTACTGTTTCTACAAGCATCTTCTCATCAACATATGTCTGGGTTTTTTTAAAATCTACATCATTTATTCATTAAAATGAGAATCGTCATCATTATTATTACTACTAATGAAACTGCCTGAAAACTTTGAATAATACTTAAATTTTAAATTTACAAACTGTCCTAGTTAGGCAAATTTAAACCTGCTAAACTTTAGTCAGTTGTATTTCAAATAAATTATTTATACTATATATATTGTATCTACAGTGTTAAGTACTACTACTACAACTACTCATTATACTACAAATACTACCAATATTACAACTAATACTACTACTACTATTATTATTACTACTACTACTACTCAATATACTACAAATACTAACAATATTACAACTAATACTACTACTATTACTACTACTACTACTCATTATACTACAAATACTACCAATATTACAACTACTACTACTACTACTATTATTACTACTACTACTACTACTCATTATACTACTAATACTAATACTATTATTACTACTACTACTACTACTACTCATTATACTACTAATACTAATACTATTATTACAACTACTACTACTACTACTACTTATGCTACTACTACTACGACTACCATGACTACTACTTCTACTACAACGTCTTCTTTTTCGACATCTACTACTACTACTTCTACTACTACTGCTACAACTACTACGAATACTACTACTGCGTCTACTGCTACAAATACTATAACTTCTATAACTTCAACAACTACTACTTTAACTACTTTTACTTCTACCACAACAACACCACCAACTACTACTACTACTTATTCTGCTGCTTGTACTACTAATATTTCTACTAGAGTTACCATTCCCAATACAAAACCACAAATTATACTGCAAGAACTTCTTATACTTAGTATGATCAATTTTGTTTAATACATTTGAAATAGATGGAGGGTTTTACCCCCGTCTAGATCCGCATTTGACATCTAGACATGAAGTGACATTTGTTTTAGTGTTCAACGTTAAAAGGGGTTATTTGGTTTATAGGTAGCATCTGGGCTGTACTGGTTACCCCAAATCCTTCTTGGAATGTGAAAGTGTTTCCCATCGTCTTTCTTCAAAAAGAACCAATTTGTGATGCATCTTTATCAGACGAATTTGGAAACTTTGTGAGAAAGGGAGAAGTTGCTTAAGGTTGACAATCTCTTCTCTTCCCGTTTTTGTTTTCCTTTTTGCAAAAATTAATACAACTTAACAGATTGATAAATCTTTACGAATTTTCAATGTGAAATAGTCTCGAAAATTTATTACAACTTATAATACTAAATTAGCGTTTTTAAAGTTTTAATCTGCATTTAACGAACTATTCAGACTGTAAAAAGAGCAACATAAAAGCAGGTACCGATCAAACCACGCATATAGAAATCGTGTTCATAACCTTCATCTCTGTTCACGAAATAAGCTAAATTAAGGACCGGAGATAGATATAAATATTTATTATAAACAAGAACCTAATAAGTGCGTAGTCATATACATATACCCACATATATTGGAGATTTTGTCGTCTAAGAGCCAAAATGACGTTTATGCTGCATCATTAATCTTGTATCAAAGTGACTATATTAAGATAATATATGAGAAAACCAACAGTATGGCCTCTGCGTAATGAATCGACCAGATCACAGACATCCGGGTCGAAACATTCCGTCTCAGGGGGATAGAGATATAGAGTAATGATTCCTGAAACAGAAAATCAACAGAAGGCGGACAGTGTCTATATGGGTAAGCCTGTTTGGCATCCTTAGGCTGATCCGGTGGATACGTTAACCATTTCCCTCATATAGATGCTTTCTGAGGCCTCTGTAGCAGACAACTTTTTGAAAACATAGTGACAAAGGAAGAAATTGCACAAAATGTGCAATTTCTCCTTTAGACACAATGTTTTCCACTTTTGGTCATAGGTTATCCATTTAATTATAGAGATTTTCTTTTTTTGACAAACTATATTCAAAGTCGTCTGCTGCCGACGTGTTGTATGAGGGAAAGGGTTAAGTAGAGGCCATACTGTGGGTTTTCTCGCGGGACGGCTCATGTTAAGATGTCTTTATGTCAGACCAAACATATACTGGAACAAATTACTGGAAAAAAGAAAAGAAAAAGAAAATAACTTTTCTCGTTTTGAAATAACCTAAACTCAACATTATAATCATGCATTATGTTAATTACGTAAAGATTCGTTCGCCAATTAGACACGAAATGTACCAAATTTCCTGTTGAACGAAAAATGGTGTGGTCCAATTCTCAACATGGAAGAGTCCACATGGTGGAATTCGGCAGTGAAAGAGCTAAGGTGCAATTTATTACGCGCATATTTGAAATGACTTCTTCTTCGTTGATCGCAGCTTCCAGAACACCTGTATTAGAATGACATGGCAAACTATGACAGCATAGTATACATGGCTGTATAAATAAATTTTCCAGGAAGTCAAACAATATCGTAACACTCAAACTTGTAAATGGGGAAATAATTTTGTCTATCGGGATGAGTTAATGGGACAATTTGCCACGGAAGGGGTCACATTAGCGACCACCAGGGTCTGCTGTCATCCGGTGGCAAGTTGACCGTATGTTTGGTGAACACCCCCATTGTTTTCATTAGATTTTGATAAGGACTTGATAAATACACTAACGGTTCATTAGTGTCTATTTCTTCTACATTTGTTATTATTGTTTCTTTTCCCAACAGAGCCGAGTGGCGGTGCACCTGTAGAAGATGAATGTAGCCGTTTCATTAATACAATCGCATGCAAACGCATCTACAGCAGACGACGTTTGAAAACATTATGGCAAAAGAAGAAATTGTTCATGAAGATAAAATTAATCTTTTGCCAAAATACTTTCTGAATATGCATTCAAATTTAAAGATGGACTACATGTTTGAAAGGTTTCTGCTGCATGTTTGTCGTATGTGTGAAAGGGTTAAATTCTATATTAGACCTTTTGCTGCTTCAGGTTTAGACGCATTAGCAAAAACAATAAAAGACACATTTCTATTCCGACTTGTTTTATTAGGAATTGGAACCTTATATGCTATAAGCTTTCAGTGAATTTTTAAACATATATAAATTTTGATATTTTAGACACTGAAATAAAACGAATTCGAAGAATAAAAAACTCACGTATAAAGGATAAATTTATATATTTTGGGAGACTGACTTAAAAAGGAATTTGGAGAAATGTCTCTTGTGTCGTGGTGGTTTCCGATGTAGAGAACATGAAGATACTTTTCCTCTCAGTGGAGTATTTACCC
>JAUELF010233708.1:0-13275 GCA_031471495.1 Clinocardium nuttallii
GGCGGCGTGTCTACCCGAGTTGGACGCTCTACCACTGAGGCGGCGTGTCTACCCGAGTTGGACGCTCTACCACTGAGGCGGCGTGTCTACCCGAGTTGGACGCTCTACCACTGAGACGGTGTGTCTACCCGAGTTGGACGTTCTACCACTGAGGCGGCGTGTCTACTCGAGTTGGACGCTCTACCACTGAGGCGGCGTGTCTACCCGAGTTGGACGCTCTACCACTGAGACGGCGTGTCTACCCGAGTTGGACGCTCTACCACTGAGGCGGCGTGTCTTCACATAAGCTAGATGCTGTACGGATAAATACGATCACACGAATCTTCACTGTTTTCAAAATCCAACATCGCCATATGTGGCTTCTTTACAAAAACGCATTATAATCTAAATTCTAATAACCGAGGTTTGACAATTAGAATGTTTTATCATACTGAGGACAGACAATAAGCAAACTTTAATATTTTCACACTGTGACTATAATAACATGCTAGTCGAAGATTACGGTTAAGGATAGCGTGACATTTAGCAATCTAATTGGACCGTCATAGCGTTGTTAGTGCCAATGGAATTATAGTTGATTGGAATTAACGCTTCCAGTGATGAATTTGTAAGATGTACTTGTTAAGCCGTGCACTTCAAAGATATCACAGCCAACGTTACGGATATTTAGATCACAATGTTGAATCAAATTATTCAAAGATATAATTAAACGACAGTGTAGAGACTGATCAGACGGATTGTCTGGCCTGGTAGCCTGTTTCTATACTGCGGACACATGCTTCACACAGTCGGTTCCGTCCGTAGAATGGTGGAACGTGTTGTTTGCGTTTTGAATGCAGTCGTTATACCAGCAGACTAGATAATAAAGAGTCACCTTATCACGTTAGAGAAATATCTTTCTTATGACTCAACCAAGCCCTATAGAGTTTGAGTGCCAAATAAGGATTTTGAAATGTGAAATATGCACCTTATGTAGAGCTCTGATTATACGACTAGTATATTGCTCTTTAATTGCGCATACATTTTAACCACTTTAATTGCGCCAACATTTCAACCACTTTAATTGCGCATACATTTTAACCATGAGTATTCAAAGATAAGGGAACAGTTGACACATTGTATCAATACATTTCAAAACACGTGAAACCTTCACACATTCTTAGAAATATCTTACTACAGTAAGAATACTACTACACGTGCACACTACCTGTCTATCTATTCAGTATACACTACCAAGTTTTACCAATCTAAAAGCTAAAACCCTCTTTGGGGACAAAGAATAGGCTTGTCTAGTAAAACAACTCATGCACGTTGAGTCTGTTCACACATGTGATATATCAAAGAGATACATAGTTTTTGTACACTATCTACAATGTAACCTCTTATACCGGCCACCTCTGTAGAGCAATAACCTCTTTAGAGCATCAACATTTATTTATCTCAAATATGATAGTAAAACAAATAGTAGATACATATTGACAACATAATTCATACATTAGAAATGGAGTAGGGACATATTATGTTTAAATAAAATAAACTTGTTATGTGCAATTACTCCTTTACCTACAACGCTGTTCAAAGTGTTGTTCTTCAGAGGCAGGTGTGGCAAAATATGATTTTGACTAACTTGTCCGGTTTTTTTCAAAATGCTATTTTGCATTTGTCCGAATGATAGTTATATAGTAAATCCCTACAACATTTCACTTGTCCGCACAGGCTCTGGGACAAACTGGGCAATACGGACAATGGACCTTGCCACCCCTGAGAGGGATGGAATGTGTTTCTGTTCCGGAATATATAACCCCTATAGAGCGATAACCCTAAAGAACAGCCGAATTTTATATCCTGTGCTGATTGTTGCTCTGTGGATTGATTGATTGATTGATTGAATGATTGGCGTTTCCCTCGTACGTTACCAGTACTACGGGTCAATTAATCCTAACACCCGTCAGTCAGTCAGTCGTAATGATAACCCCGCAACCTTGAGAGTCAAGGAGTTCTCCGTGGTGGTAGCACAGTATATATAGTTCTATAGGAAAAGAAAGGCGAATTTCCCATTTAAATTCCATCATTTCTATGATTGATTAAGCAATTTCGTACTCCCTTCTACTGACACATGCAATGATTGATACAGTAAATGCATTATGTAGGATTCTACTGAATCACGCTTTTGATTAAACATAATTTGGGCCACATCACACGAAAACCGACCTTCGGTACAACGACACCAGTGATTATCAAGATAAGCCTGCGTGTCTCCAAAAAGTCGTTATCATGATAGGCCAACTAATAGCATGAACTTCAGACAAATTAGCCGTCCCGCTTGAAAACCAACAGTATTGCATCTGCGTAATATATCGAATCAGATCAGCCTGCGCAGTCCGCGCAGACTGATCCGGGTCGATATATTCAGTCTCAGGGGGATATAGGTATAGATGATTCCTGAAACAGAAAATCCAAAGGAGGCGAAAATTGTTTATCCGGATAAGCCTGCGCGGCATGCTTAAGCTGATCCTGGTCGATACTTTACGCAGTGTCCACACTCTTGGTTTACCCGCGGGCCGGCACAAATTCATGTCTGGATAAGCCTGTGCCTCCTTAAAGTACAACAAGGATAGGCCTTCTTATTGCATTAACATCATTGTTCACTCTGACCAAAACTCGAAAAAGAATTGTGTAATTTGATCGAAATTGTCTTTATTTCCAGAACCTTTGAGCGTCAGTTTTCTCTAGACTTTGGCGCTTTCCAAAAGGAAAAACCTAATGGAATTTCCTTTCAGTGTATATCCATATAGTCAGCACATACGGCAATTCTGATCTAGGTATGCACCCATTGATCGTCAGTTACATTGTGTAGTCACAATAGGTTTCGAGACACCTCTGTGAAACGTTATCGATTTAGATCCTTTACAAGATTCGTTTACACAATATTAACCTGGTCTTGTCCCAAACATTATACTTGGACAATCTATGTTAAATAAAACGTTTCCTGATCATGCAGGCCGCCAACGACGCTTCTGCAACAGACAACATTTGTAAACATAGCTGGAAAAAAGAGATATTGCTTAAACGCTGATAATGAGCAATTACTTCCTTTAAAACAATAAGTTTAGGTTTGTTTTACAAGCATATTTCTCATGATCTAAGTGTTACAAATCATTCCAATTTTCAAAACGACGACGAGCATGTACTGGTTTTCTTAATTCAAACATAACCATCGCATTGGTATTACTATAGACAGTCGGTACTGATATATTATGTTGTGTTTGAATGTTGTTGGTTTTATGTGACATTGAACAGTACTTCGTTTAGAATACAACGTTTCCTATGAAGATTACCAGAGATGTATTCCGATTTAACTAACAATAATTTTCTTCTTAGCCAAATCCACCAACCAGACAACAGGTTTTAATTAACATTCTCCTAAAACTTTTTTGTTTCATGAACATCTGAACACCTCAAAGTACTTACTAATAACAGCAAATTATCCAGATACCGGTTAATCAGTAGTAGTGCTACGCTCGCAAGGTAAAAGCCGTTGATGCATTTTATAAAGTGTTCGGTATCAGTCGGGATCTCTCGAGTTAGCCGCGCAAACCATGACAACATTGACTTTTGTTCAGTTCCCTGGTTACTTTTCTATTTATTAACCGAATTGTAAATTGGCTGGTAGACAAAGCACTTAACACGCCCACTAAAGTACTTGTACCTCTTGATGTGAAATATGTAAGAATCATGGTTATGAAATTTACAAACATGTGACATTTTGACACCGGTTACCTATTTGAAACAGTTCATATATATCTTTGATTAATTATTAACCGAAATGTGTTAATTGAGTTAAACTATTTTGTAAGAACGCATCTTCTTATTAAATGCTTTATTGGCAGGTAGACAAGTCACTGAACTAAACACTAAACACTAAAGTACGTGTGTGCCTCTTGATGTGAACTATGTAAGAATCATGGTTATGCAATTTACAAACACGTGACATTTTGACCCCGGTTACCTATATGAAAAGTTTTATATATGTTAATATTCTGCCAGAAGCAAAATCACAATCAACCAATTTATATGCAACCTTCCGCCAGATATTTCACCTTCAATTATGTTTATATATTGTTTATAATATCAACCAGTCTATATCGAATGGCCTTCTAGTAAAATACGACGGTTGTGGCGCGTGTGACTTGTATACAAAGGAAGGGGGATAGGGTGTAAATAAAGCAAGAATATCCTCAAATAGAGTAATATCTAATTTATCAACAGTGTTTTAACTCACTTTCACAAATAACTCTTACACGTTTGAAGATATATATTATATTACAGTTAGTGAGAGTGGTTAAAATGGAAAATGAAACTCTCTCTAAAAATGGTAAGCATCATCATTGAATAGGGAAAATCAAAAGCAACACTTGCTCATAATGAGCAATTTCTCATGTTCTCAAGGAAAATTCGGAACGTTGTCTGCTACATATGCGTTAATTATAGATGACTGCATGTGTGAAGGGGATTTAAGTGTAAGAAAGTAACATATTGTTCCCGCCAACAAATAAAATGACAGCGTAGTACTGAAGGCAAGTTATTGAAAGCATCAAATAAAAGCAACTTCTAAGATTCTGTAGTTTTGCATAAATGATGGATCGTCGTCAATAAAGCGCCCAGCATCAAATTGAAGTCGTTCAATCAGAGAAACCTCCTGGAAAAAGGGGGTTGTGGTGCATATTCAAAACACAATAAGAGCCGGGCGCTTGATGATTGTTCTTTGCTTACGCGCACACGAACTCCACGCACCGTTCTTCCGAGACGAATGACCAACTTCCATTATACCTTTAAGTCCTTTGGTAATAGAAGAACCACGCCAGTTACAATGATTTAAGCCGTCCCGCGAGAAAACCAACAGTATGGCATCTGCGTAATGTATCGATCAGATCAGCATGCGCTGTCCACGCAGACTGATCAGGACCGATACATTCCGCCTCAGGGGGAAAGGGGTATAGAGTAGTGATTCCTGAAACAGAAAATCTACAAGAAGCGAAAAATGTCTAGTCGGATTAGCCTGCGCGGCATGCTTTTGCTGATCCGAGTCGATACTTTACGCAGAGACCACAATGTTAGTTTCTCGCGAGACGGCTCACTTGTTTCCATCATCGACACGAATCAATGACCTAGCAGAGTTCGACATTACACTCCAAGGATCGATAGTACTTTCAATAACCTCCAATGTCCGGCTTCACATAGTTCCGGTCAAGTTCCGTGAGAAACATCTACAGATGTAGGCTCTCTTGCCCACACGTATGTACCAAAGACACGGCTAAATCCGTTACGCGGTTTTGTATTTAGATAAATAGATAGTGACTCGTAGGATCTCCCCATAAAACATAGAGTTTGATCAGTGCATTTACATGTGACTGCTACAAATTAATCTGTCATCAGTGAATGTACCACTCTAATAAGTTAATTACGCTTTATTATACCCCACACTGGTTTTAAAAGCCATCTGTTACAGATAATCAAAATGCGTCTGTGTGTGGGAAAGGGTTAATTGACCGAGAAAGTATCAGCTGTAACTTGTATCAAAGTTATGACTAATATATTTTATCCAGACATACTTTGAAACATCGTCATGGTCTTAACCGTGAATTAGTCTAGAGTAACCTGCCCCTATCATGACGTCATAGGATCAGGCAAATGCAATAAATGGCAGCGGCCTTTGGACCATATATAGCCAGCAAAATGTGTGTGGACCAAACCGGCTCAATCTTTTATACTCGAAAAGCAGTTTGCTTCATTGACGTCATTGTTGGTTCATGCCGAACGTATTTATCTACTTTAAAACGCCGGGAACCAGACTAAACATTAAGTAAGAAATTGGCCCAGGACACGTGTCCTACTTTTGCATTACACGACTTTCATTCTTATAGTTTGATGCAAGTTCTCATTTGCCATAAGATATATATTACGAAAGGTAGCTAAGTAGGCATCATTTTACATATCATATCAGATGCTTGCGATAAAACATCTTGATATTTTTGGACGTTTATTAATATAGTGGCTAAAGACGAAACACCTTTTTCTCCTTTCCACATAATGTGTTTTACTCTAAAATGATTAAACTTCTCGTCATCATGAGAATGTTAATTGTTTTCCCCGGGATTTCAAAGTCGTCAACTTCGTGAGACATATGTAACTCTTTCAAAGCCGAATATCACAAAGTCGACTCTTTAATGTCAAACATTGGAGTTCGTAGAATATAATGTCTAAGTGGCAAACACTGCAGATTTCCGGAGAGATGGCTCGCCACGACCGGTCTCACATGAATATGCATTTTTTGCAAAATCGATTAAAAGCCTTTGACATATTCCATCTCACATATATTAAGCAAGTACCATAGCATAGCACATCATACATAGAGCAAACTGGCATAGATACAAACGGTAGACCCCATGGGCTTGTATTTAGCTGCAAATATTTTAGATATTTTTTTAATACAGTGCGTATAATTCACTGTTTGCAAAAGCGGTCTTTGAAAAATACTTATATCTTATTTAAAAACTAGACAATTTGCTAATCAGTTAAACTGACAATTCACCTAGGAAAAGCCGTTATACATGTATGACTGAAATACTTAACCCACATCCAATCTGAAGAAGACGACTTTAAAAACGTCTAGGAAAAACAATGGACAATCTATATAATTAAAAGTATAACTATTTAATAGAGGGCAAAACGTCAAGACAAAATAAGAAAGTGCTCATTTAAAGTCGTCTGCTGCAGATGGGTCCGAAAGCGTTTGTCTGTGAAGAACTGTTAAAAATCATTTAAACTTTATATTTACAATCATAATTCACTGATCCGAAATCGTATTTTTAGCCAAGCCCTTGGCCATGCATCACAAAGAAAACCATTAATTAATCGTTAAAAACTACACGGTTCTAATGCATTTCTTTGCTCTCGTTTGCGCTCGGCAATTATGTGTACCGGACATGACATATCGATTGTTTTGATTGGCTAAAATACTGCATCTAATTTGCATATCGGATCCATGAAATGAAAGACAATTTGACTTACCTAGTTCAAGGAAGACTGTGAGGACCAACGGGATGATGGGCGTTCTGCTAATCCACACAAACAGTGATATTCCCCTCATAGTTGCCGATTAGTTTGATAATCCATGCATTGACAATCGCTTAATAACAAACAACTTACTATTAACATCGACTAATTTAAACACTCACTTCCGAATATGTACCGTTTATTCACTACTTTTACATCAATACCATTGAGTTTCATGTATATTTAATTAAATCCGTGGTAAAACACAAACAATTTATGAGGTGCTTTTAAACACATTCTAATTTCATCTTTGAAAAAAAAATACACCTCTATATATCTATTTAAAACACGCTAGACTTAGGAAGGAGCACACACATGCTGTTAAA
The DNA here is from genome assembly GCA_031471495.1 of Clinocardium nuttallii. Taxonomy (NCBI): domain Eukaryota; kingdom Metazoa; phylum Mollusca; class Bivalvia; order Cardiida; family Cardiidae; genus Clinocardium; species Clinocardium nuttallii. Next base: position 7,443 of record JAUELF010233708.1, read on the forward strand.
CTTGCTTGATACAATTGTATAATTTATTCAGCATGTATACGGATAAACAGTTTCTGATTGGCATAGTTTAGGGTTCACATCATTGCGTCTAGGCGCTGTCGTATCGATTTGATGCAAAGTTGATCAAAAGCGAAAACTGTAACTCCATAACTTTAACTATCACTGCTAACACGGGACACGAAATATGTAAAACGGTTCACTGTGCAATTTCCCCTGGCGACACTGGGCGAGGAACGTATTAGAGAATCTTGTTTTACCGTTGTAGTCTCTGTAAATCCTCCTTTTCAAAGTGTTCCCTCGTCGTATCTATCCCAGTCAGAGATATGCACGTTTAAAAGGAAATCGTATATCTGAAAATAAAGTTAAATTAAATGTAAGAATAAAAGGAATGGAAACAATGATACAGGATAGCAAATCTTAGTTTATTTACTTTCTCGAACTGGAAGAGAGACTTTCCACCATGTAAAGCTGACGACTTTTATAATCACGGTTTCCAAAGGAGAAATTGCATATATTCTCTTTATCCCTGCTAACAAGTCTTTACAAATGGAATCACATATAACATACTACATTGTTATTAACCTTTTCCTTTGTGGAGACGAACATTGACATATCTGCAACAGATGTCTTTTGAAAACATTGTGGTAAGAGGAGATATTACTCATAATGATCAATCTTACCATATGCAATATTTTTAACTCTATTCAATAAGTATTCTTTCATTTACTGAGGGTTATTACGATATGCTTGCATAGCTATTGGCCATGTCGTCTGCTTCAGGTTTGTCATTTAGTAGAAAGATTGAATAGACGATATAGATGAAAGTTTGACAAATATTGTGTTAATAATCTAATTTTATGGATTATTTCTTGAAAGGACGAGTCACAGGAAAACAGATCTTCTTTGTTTGTCTATATCTTGAATATTTATACAAGATACAAGAATACACACGTTATTTCACACTTTCGTCAACACCTTAACATCGGTCTCAGTAAATGGCAATGGAACACACACGTGACTACCCCAAAACCACCCCCTCCCTCCCCCTCCAAGCCGCAAGCTAAACAGGATCTTAACGGCTCGGAAAGATCTGAAGGTCGATTTTCCTGCGACTTGAACTGGCTCTGTTTAACGGTCCGTTTGAAGGGTTAATGTTATAATGGACTGATCTTAATCAACAAAAACATGCGGTTTGACCTTTTATCAAATGTTTTCCTTAATGCATTTCTCACATAGTGACGCATGTTGACACCACTGATGCATATGAATTTAGCTAATACATGTATTGTGGTTAAATGAGAACAGAATCATGTGCATTTTCACTTTCATCCCGATACTTTCTCGATTCAATAAAAGACATTTCATCTATTTTGATACTGGATAAGTTAGCTGCTCTACATGTACAAACGGTCCTTCATAAGAAAGTAAGACTTTAAAAATGGCAGTAATGACTGCCCTCCTTGGCGCGAAGGCCTGCTGGGTTAGCATTACGACTGACTTTCTGGTGTCAGAGTAAATGGATTAGACACACGGGTAACTTACCCAAACAACAACGCGATATCACTGGAAAACTGTTGAAAGCGGCGTCAAGCAACAAAACAATCCGTCAAAAAGAAAGCATTTGTTTGATTGATTAAATGAGTATATCTAGGAGATTACGGACTTATTTGTTCTCGTCTATCTATAAACACACAATTGTACCAATGATAATAACTATAATGTAAACCTAACGTGTAAAACGTTGCAGTCCGTCCCAAAGGTATTATTACTGTTGTAGTTACATTTGTTCCAAGTACTTCCCACGCTTTCTAGTCATTTTCCGAATCGATCGGTACCAATCAAAACCATACAGAATGCGTTGTGAAATATAGAAATAGATTTAAGATAGGTATCCATTAAAACCATACAAAATGCGTTGTCAAAAATAGAAATAGATTTAAGATTACATTGATAGAACGTGAGTCTCTCATTCATTCGAGAAACTATATGTGGGGAAACATATGAGCTGTCCCGCGAGAACACCGCCTAATAGCATCTGCGTAATGTGTCGTCCCGTATCAGCCTGCGCAGACTGAGCCGGGCCGACACATTCCGTATCAGGGGATAAATGTATAGAGTAATGATTTCTGAAACAGAAAAATCAAAGGAGGCAAAAAGTGTCGATCCGGGTAAGCCTTCGCGGCATGCTAAGGCTGATCCGGGTCGATACTTTACGCAGAGTCCATAATGTTAGTTTTCTCGCGAGACGGCTCATATTGTGTCCGATTCATTTTAGATTCGTCTGCTTCGAATACAATACAATAACATAACATACACGAATCTGCTTCGAATACAATACAATAACATAACAAACACGAATCTGCTTCGAATACAATACAATAACATAACATACATGTAACAGGATAAAGGAAAACTACACATACTATTGGTGGTGTATTGTGATACAAGTCTACACAACATATTTCGGAAAATCACAACATTTTGTTCAGATTTGTTTCCACTTGTCAATTATTTAAAATGGTCGTCTGCTGACATAAAAAGTAGTCCATAGTAATAAGTACGCCCGACTAAACAAACATTCTAAATTTGGTCGTCCCGCGAGAACACCAACAGTGTGGACTCCGCGTAATGTATTGACCCAGATCAGCCTGCAGTCCGCACAGGCTAATCCGGCCCGACACATTCCGTCTCAGGGGGATAGAGGTAAAGAGCAATGATTCATTAACCAGAAAATCCACAGGAGGCGAAAAGTGTCTGTCCGGGTTAGCCTGCGCCGCATGTTTAGGCTGATCCGGATCGATACTGTACGCAGAGTCGATAATGTTGGTTTTCTCACCGGACGGCTTATTTCCGACTAGCGGGGTGTTTGGATCTGGGTTATATCAAGGGAAATATGACCAACTTGATTATTCTTATGTTGTCCTCTGAAACATCAACGCGGATCGGAATTGACACATAACCGTGCCCTTCCGAAGATAGGTACAGTCTGTCACCTTTTACGGACGATCTTATTTTGGACAATTGGGGAGTCAGGGTTAACGTAACCATATTACCGTCTGCTTTTGAAACCACCCAATGTCTGGAACGAGGCAATGCCCATATAAGGTTATTAAATGTCAGATCTATATGATGTGATCGTGTGATAACATTAAACTGGTGATTGTCCACTTTTTGTCGCCAAATTTGAGTCGATTCTACATTAATTTTGATCAGAAATGCCTTCAACATGCATGGTTACCGTTACATTTTCACGCGAAAAACACGTACGTTAAGTGTCTTGTCGTGAACAATGATAACAATTCACTGACATTACACGTGTCGTGTTGCATTGTATTGAACGCCGGTCAAAATTAAGTTTATCAAATTAATCAAACATAAAATTCATTTAAAAATCAAAAGTAGATGCATAGTCTACTTGAAATGGTCATTATAACAAAGACTCCTTTCAGAAAACACACTTGCTGACTTGGTTCAAAATATGGAAACAATGGTTTTGACAATCACCATTTCAATGGACACGTTTTGTGCTGCACTTTTTAATCTAAAATATAACATACCTTTACATGGCCAAGTTTCAAAATAAAGGTGTATCCGTTTGAATAGATGTAGATTGAATGTGATACGTTAAGCTCAATGTAGATTTATATGACACTCTAAGCTCAAAGTAACTGGTTGGTTTCAAAATTTAATAATTTAATTGTAGTTTCAATTATTAAAATATATTCAATCTATCAAATTTAAAGTTATAAACTGAAATACATCCTTAATGGAATTTGGCCACATATATAGTATGAAAGAAATGTGGTGTACATAGAGACATCTAGCATCGTATACATGTGTGTTTCTACTGTTATTACAAAAACACATTTCCCATGCTAGACATCTCCACGTAACATGCATACATACGTCAATTTGGCTTGAGAATCAACCAGTGAAACTGAGATCGCCCATCGTTCAATAGTAATATTGAAATGCAAAGAAAATCAACTTCGTCCGTCTTTAAAACATAATATTTGTATTTGTTAAAGTTTGTATTCAATTTAGACTCGATATAATCTTTAACTGTCGACAGTAACGGAAACGGACTTCTCCCAGTTTCAAAGAACATTCAGGCCAAAGGACAAATCAATGAAATACTATACATCAGCCATTGATACTCACGTGACCGTTCTAACCCATTCTGATTGGACGTTTGGATAAAGCGGAAGGATTAATGGTGGCATATCCGGTCCGTCTAATCGCAGATTTTTCCCCTCTATTTTAGATGTGACAAGTGTCAGTCTGCATGTTTGTTTCATAGTGTACATGTCACCGCCTTTAGTAACGAGCCAGTGTCTGGCCAGGATATAATATACAATTAAACACATTATATACATACAAGGAATAATGTACAATTCAATAAGAAAACAAATGCAATACTGCCATGATATAAAGCGCAATACAATTGGGCATGCCAAGCGAAACCCTATCTTTGGAACTCTGAGATCGGCTGAAATCCTGCTTAATTTGATCAGAATGTTCAATGTTTGTACGTGAAGCATAGCATCTTCATAGAAAGCGTATAATGAAAACCAGAATATAACAGTTAGAAATTAGATTGTAATAATTGAGAAATTGTCATCCATTTGGAAACCTATGCAATTGGATATAGGTGAGACTTGGTTCACTTGACCCTATGTTTGCAATGTATTTGTTGGTCTGATTCGCAGGTTAACCGCGCAGGTTAACCGACCATGAGGCATTTGCAATCCAATCCATACATATAAAGGTCAACCATCACATACCAATGTGTGTATGTATTCTAACACTGCTTGGGAATATGTCCATTCGATCTTGAAAGAAACACTGTACACATATTATTTCATAACATTTTATATTTATAAACAACTAACATTTTCTTTTTTCTTCTTCAAAATTCAGATCTTTTGACAGATGTTTGGTACTATACTTTTACGGGGTGTTAATTTTTTAAATCTGGTTTCCGAATAACCTATGTGTATTTCTGTTTAAAATTGCGGAGTCAATTCATGTACGCCACATTACAATAGACTGTTTTACAGTGTTACCGTCCAACATTGGATACTACTTTACAGGTACTCACAACCTTCGACGAATATTTTGCAAACAATGTAGAGACATATCAGACTTTGCGAATGCGCTGGCTCATCTGGATATATACTTGTGGGTAGTCGCAAATGTTTTACGGGAAGTTTTCGCAGAGCGTCGCTTCATATATAATTTAATTGACATCTGGTCGTCCATAGTTTAAATACCAGAGCTCAATGATGCTTGGACGACTAGACATGCCAACAGGAAAAGTGCGGAGGCGTAGGATGTTGTTGATCTAAATTTGTGGCAATGTCCCGATGCAGTGTTTAATGTGGCGTGTCACATTAATCAACTGTTTGTTTCTTTGTTTTGTTGGGGTTTCTCGCCCTCTTCAACATTATTTTCAGTTTATCAAGACGATTTTTCACTTATTTATGATCCCTGGGTAAACAAACAAGCACTCGGTTAGGAAATGTGCCTTTCCCATGGATGCCCGGTTTCAAATCCACGACGCTTACCGCTCGACCACGGCGGATAAACTGTTTATATGATTCCACCGAGGAGTCGAACCAACGATTTTCTTCTCTCAGGTAGAACAAAATATAAGGGACAAGAGTGTGACGTAATCAGAAAGAAGATATATCGTCTACGGTTTTCGATACACCGTTTATGTATCGATAATATCGATTTTCTTCTTTTCAATCGTTGTTGATCATAAATGATTGTGTGGATGAATATAAAGTTTAAACAGGCCATAAACTACAGCAGGGAATAGGCTATATGT
>JAUELF010233719.1:0-13273 GCA_031471495.1 Clinocardium nuttallii
CTTAAGTGTGTGAAGTTTCAAAGCAACAGCATACACAGTGTCTAAGAAAAGGCCTTGCACGCAAAGGTTTGACTAAAATTCTAAGTCCAAAAAGGGGTACAAATCAGTCAAAATCCATTCCAGAGTTATGGGACTTGACATACAATGTCATCTAATGACCCTGGATAAGTGTTCAAGTTTCAAAGCAACCGCATACACAGTGTCTGAGAACAGGCCTTGCACGCACACAAAGGTTTGACCCAAATTATAAGTCCAAAAAGGAGCACAATTTAGTCAAAATCCATTCCAGAGTTAAGGGACTTGACATACAAGGTCATCTAATGACCCTGAATAAGTGTGAGAAGTTTCAAAGCGACAGCATACACAGTGTCTGAGAAAAGGCCTTGCATGCAAAGGTTTGACCAAGCTGGCAATGCATACCAACTTGATTACATAAGCTCCCCTATTTCTCGAATAGACAAGCTAAAGCCATAACTTGCATTAAATGCAGGATAGAGTTTCATATCAAAATTAATTATTTACATATGTGTGGTAGTAAGGAAGCATTGTAGAAAGTTTAAATGCAATTCATTTAGTAGTTACTAAGCTATGGTGAAATGTATGTAGCTGCATGCAAAACCTTAACAAGGCGCGACGTGGACGCCAATGCCAGGGCGAGTAGAATAGCTCTCATATTATCTAAATAGTCAAGCTAAAAATGAAGAATAAAAAGTTTGGGATAAATAAAACCCATAAGATCTACTTACAGAATCTGTGGACTTCCTTTTCGCAGAACCCTTGTTTGATGCAGGCATGTTTGTTATGGCCTTGGGTGTGTTGTTTTTTGAGGAGGTTGGTGTAAAGGTTTTCCTCGCCCATCTTGACTGTACATGGTTGGGTGTGCCTGCTTGAGGGTTTCTTGAATGGGTATTTTCATTTTCCACAGGTATAGTAAAGGATGTTGATGTGACCGCATCCTTAATTACTGGGGATGATGCAGCTTTGCTAATGACTGACTTTCCTTGGTTTTTTTGGCGGGGGTTCAATGGTTGTTTTACCTCTTTTGTCAATTCCTGTCTCTCATAGTATTTAGTAAGTTTTGCCACTAGCACCTCATGCTGAAACATACAAGTTAGTTGTTTTTTGTCAATGATTGTAATACTGAAACATTGGCCTGACACTTGCGAGGAGAAGATTTTTTAAGTTTTCACAATTTTTTTCTTTCTGTTGCCATTGAAACCTTATTTAATTAATTTATCTAATTTTATTTTTTATAATATTTATATCGGATTCAATTTTTATTAATTTATCATAAATTTATAAAAGAATACATGTCTTTTCTATCTTTGTTTTGTACTCAATGTATTATTTAAACAAGTTTATGTCTTATATTGAACACATGTAACAAATTACCCTGTATGTAACTATGTTCGTTCTCTTCTAAATATTATAGAAGCGAAATACGTTTTAGAAACTTGTAGTATCCTTGTATAATTGGCATTCTATTCCATATCTTTTGGGAATTTAAGTCATCCCTGGTTCTAAAAATATATTTTCCAAAGCAATATCCTTCTATATAACTTCTTGTTTTTGTTCATAACTTGTCTTATATCGTTAATTTAGCAGTATCATCCAAGTGTTATTTATCAAACCTGTGGTGAACTGTTATATAACTCACTGTGACAAATCCTTATGTGATGCAGGGCTCTCACCAGGGGGCGACTTCAGCTTTAAAGAAGTGGTCACCCAACATTTTCAGACTCTCAGTCTGCCTTTTCACTCAATCAAAGCAAAATTTACTTCGCTGGCAGACAATTATGTCCTCAGTTATCTGGGGCTGTAAATCATCACAGTCACGCACCATTTTGTATCGCTTGATTCGGGTCTTGGTATACACACAGTTGAGTTACATAATCAGGAATTTGACAATGGTTAGTGTTTACCCATTTGGAGCAGAAGAGTCTTAATCACTTAACACATGGAACCGATTGTCCAATCAACCATTGTGTTGTTATACACTTATTTGCAAATAATAGATTGACAAATTAACAATCATTTACACATTTAATCAAATCTGATTTAAATTAAGACTGAAGCTGAATTTGAGGGACTTGAAAGGACCGATTTGTTGGAAATTGATCCACTGATTCAACACTTTTTTCCCATATCATGATTATGACATTCACCACGATTAACAGCTAACTTGCAAACCGCTTTTCCCCCTTTTGTTGACAGTGACAGGGAAGCTGTATTGGTTGAGTACCAAGTTATTTGTAAATGATGATGATTTTAAATCAATTGCAGCAATTTGCTGTTGAAATCAAATGATTTACCAAACATGAACATTTTGGTCAGTGTGCTTGTTTCACCTTTGCTCTGTCATCATCATTAAAATCAAATAAATAACCATTAATTTTTGTTAAACCCTTTCCCACCTATAGATGCTTTTTGACGCCGCTGCAGCAGATGACTTTTGAAAACAGTGTGACTGTGACAAAAGAAATTGCTCAAAACTAGCAATTTCTTCTTTTGCCACAAAGTTTTCGACTCTTTTCAGTAATTATACCGGGTATTCATTATACCTACATTTATAGCGCTTTTCCGTATGTTTGCAGAGGTACTTTCAAAGTTTTTTATATGATTATTTTGCGAAATCTTTGGATTGTTCTTTCAATTAAAACAAGAGGGAAAACCAATATATATATATACCTTTTGATTAGCCTTTATTCTTGCACCTTTGGCTAGCTTACGCAGTTCTGCATATTTTAAAGTGCCTAATTCTACCATGATGTTCCCCTGAAATTATGAAATCTAGATAGTCTTCACGATTTTACAAAGAAACCGCCATCAGTCAACTTCCGGATGTTTTTAAAAATGGCACTTTATCAATTGGAGATATCTGATTGGCCAAAGTTACGAGCACGAGAGTTGCTTCCCATTCCAAAACATTGAGCTGTCAGAATGCAATCGGGCCAGTGAAAACTTGAAAAGAATATTGAAATTTGACTTCCACAGGTTTATATCGGCTGAGAATTTATAAGGAATAATGAACAATTACAGTGGATTATTATGTTGTTGTTTTAAATGGTTGTCATTAAGATTGTCTTTATTTTTAACCCCGAAAAAATGACTTGATATTGTGTTATTGGCTTTAAAATTAGTCGCGTTATTGTGTATTGAAGTCAGTTGTAGAGATTATTGGATATAGACATGTAGTAAGCTATATTTTGCGTGGTTATCCATTTGTGGCAGAACAGGTAGATAAATATGATTTGATCGGACAATTGAAAATTAATTAAATCATTTCATTGACAATGGCTGTTAAAGACTCAAATTCACAACCTCCAAAGACATTAGCTGCTCAGATGCTTGGACTTTATTTGAGTGTAGCTTTCATGCTTTGCTTGTCATGGATACTTGGAACATTTTCTTTTTCCTTTCTATGGGTTTTTACAATTATATTAGGATTGTTCATGTTTTGGATCTCATATCTTCGAAATACTTTCAACAAAATCATAGACAGTCATAAAACATATTTTATGAGGAAAAAGGCATTACGTCAAGAAGAGACTGCGGAATGGCTGAACTTTATTATCAACAGATGGTGAGTTAATTATAATATTATTTGGTTGTTAATAAAAAATGGAACCGGGTCAATTCGGCCTTTTACAAACTCGGCCACTGAGTCAACCCGGCCTCGGGTCAACTCGGCCTGTTCTGTATTTTATAGTACAGAGTGAAAATTATCAAATATTCGGTGTTATGTCTTGCATTTTATAGTGCAGTGATAGATAAATTATCGGTTTATTGAAAAAGAACAAGAATACAATCTACACGTTTAATTAATAATACAATACATGAAAAAATAAAAGACACATTTGTTTAACACAAAACAATTGAACTAAAATAATAAAAAAAGGAATATAATCTACACGTTTAGTTTATATTCCTTTTTTTATTATTTTAGCTCAATTGTTTTTTGTTAAACAAATGTATGTTTTATTTTTTAATGTATTGTATTGTTATCTACACTTTTAGTTAACAATACAATACATTAAAAAATAAAACATACATTTGTTTAACAAAAAACAATTGAACTAAAATATTCAAAAAGGGAATATAATCTACATGTTTAGTAAACAACACAATACATTAAAAAATATAACACACATTGTTTTAAAACGACAATTGAACTTAGCATTTCAAATGTTTTTAAATCATAACAACTCTGGCTCTGGCACAGTCGTGTGAACGCCATACAGTGTTGATATCTTAATTAACACCTTTACATACATATTCAGATGTGGCCGAGTTGACCCGGATTCGTAGGTATACCTATTATAATACTATATAAAGTCCTTTTTACTGAAACATCGATTGGGTTTACTCTATATTACCAATTTACCGAAACATCCTGTAATCTATTATTACTACTTTATTGTTTAGTATATATTTATAACAAAAATCATAATAATATGCGAGTGTGAAGTCAATTTCGGTGAATCAAGGGACCCCTTTAAAAACGCATGTAACCAGATGTTTTCATTAAAATTTACAAATTAAATTGTTTAACATTATCTATTACTTTAAATCCGGTGAACACTGAACAGACCTTTATTTTTTTCCAAGTCTTATTATCCTTATGATAAACTCCCTGTATTAGAATAAACTTTTATTTAGAATTTTACTTTGCAAAACTTATTTTAAAAAGAAAAGAAAAATGAAAGCAGAGGAATCCCCCGGATAAGATAAACATATGCACACATACCGTCTGACTTGCTGCTTGGCCAAAGATAATATGTAGATGGAAACATCACGAGAACCCAAAATGAAAGAAGAAAGAAGTAGAATGTGCTTCCTTCTTCGTCATACTCAAACTCCATTCCTCCCATTTTGATGATGTGTGTAGTTTCTTATTTGTCAAATTGTATTTCTTTTTCCTTTTCTACACGTAGGTCAAGACAAACTAATACTACTTGATTGGTTTAGTGGATGACGACTATTAACCCAAATTTTATTCGATTAGTTTTGGATATTTTTAAACAGTGTTAGCTCTTGAACATTCACTTTTGAATGACATTATCTAGATTGTATTATTATTGTTTTTGTGAATAAAAGGTTTTTATTTTCTATTTTTGATAAAAATAAAAAAAAGTAGACATGCAATTTTATTTGTTCGATTAATTCTAAATTATATTTTAATTAAAAATCAAATGCTCGATAACAAGACAATCTTAGTTTTCATTGGTTGATTGTTAGTGGGTCAAACATCAAACTGAAAGTAACACTTCTTACGAAACAACCTGAAAAAGACGGCTTCGAGGCGCTTCATGTATGTTTGCATTTTTATTACATTATCTCGTCCGCAACGCTCCTTACAATTATGTTTTATTATTTTAATCACTTTGATGTTATTATTATTAAGAAATTATATTTGTCAAAAGTTTCGTAGAACCTTTCAACTTCGTGTTCAATCAAATGTTGTATTTTATGAACAAATAATGTCGAAGAATTAAAGGAAATGAAACGTTTTGATTGGTTCATAGTTTAGCGATCCTACGAGAGGCACTAGACATGTAGATCTATTAACTCAAGTTTTAAAATAAAATGTTCTGCCTACTAACCTTTAATTGTTTTCCTTAAGAAATACATTTCAGTGAAAAGTATGAAATATCATATTTAAGAGCAAAAAAGTGATTATTGTTGAAACATGATTCGTTTTCAGTTTTATTTAATGCTAAACGTTGAGATCAGGCCCAAAACTATAAAAGTTTAATCTGCACTCAGAATTTGTGCTCAAGTATCTGGGCCCGAAACTATAACACTTTTAAAAAGTGCTCCAGACTGAGAAATGAAACCCGTGCTCCAAATAAGGCTTTGGAGAACGAAACTGCTTCTGACAAGCAAATTCATTCTCCAAATTGACTAATCAGAAGCCTTCCTTAAAATTGGAGCATGGAGTTCATTTCTGAGCACCGAGAACGTTTTTAAAGTTTTATAGTTCCGGACCCAGATGTATTAATTAAATTGTGCCTGAATGTGGGTACGAATTAACCCTAACCTGTAATGATGCAGAACCAACTTTTGAAGAGTTGAATGTTCAATTATTAATGCTACAATATATTATTACAAGTCATTTACTTTGAAGATATGTGAGGAATGAAAAATTAAAAATTGGCAATACCATTTTGAATTAGAATTTTACACATTGCGGGGAAAAAGGAGAAATTGCTCCAAGTTTTAGATCACTTGAGACAAATTATATAAGGCTAAGGTATTCTATTCTGATCACTCTATATCTGTAGTTAATATAGCCACTCTTTAAAATTCTTCTCTTCTGAAACCACTTTTTGGATTCCAATATAAGTTGATAGAAAATGTTCCTTTGGTGAACCTCTACAAAAATTGTTATAGTCATAATGATAATTTGAAAACAAGGACAGCCATGCAGGCTTATACAAATCCTTTATGAAAGTGCTTGTCTGATTTCAAGATAAATGTGTAGATGTGTTCCTTCAGTGGCCCTCTACATTAGTTATTCCAAGCAGTAGTGATTGGTTGAAAGACATCATACAGGTGGGTGGCATCAGAAAAGGGGTCAAATTAACTTTATGCTTCAAAAGACATCTCCTTTATAATTAAATGGACCAATTTCAACTAAACTTAAAAGAATGTTTCATTGGGGATCCGCTTTCAAATTTGTTCAAAGATATCAAGTCTATACAGAACTTTGGTTGAAGCGGCATCTGAATGAGGGAAATATGCCAATAATTACTTTCAAAATCTTCTCCTCTCAATCCGCTTGTGTGATTCCAAGATTATTTGATAGAAAGGGTCCCTCTACAAAATGTGTTCAATCCATATTGATTGGTTGAAAAATATGGACACTAAACGGCATCATAAAAGTGGCAAAATTACAAATCTTTTAAATTCCTTTCTTATAATGTTCATTTCAGGATGGTTTAGCAGAAATGTAACTTTAGTAACACTGTACATAATTTGTTCAAGCCATATTGATTGGTTAAAAAAGATAGATGCTAGGTTGCAGTGTTTGTCCAGGTTAGCCTTCGCAGCATGCTTTAATACGCTGATCGATAGTCGATATTTTACGCAGAGTCCACATTGTTGTTTTTTTTTGGTAATATCAAAGTCAGCTGTTGCTGATTTATTGTAATAGCTAGGTCAGACAGGTTTCATTTATTATAATAGCTAGGTCAGACAGGTTTCATTTATTATAATAGCTAGGTCAGACAGGTTTCATTTATTGTAATAGCTAGGTCAGATAGGTTTCATTTACTTCAATTTACAAGAGGAAACATTTAATTAATTCCTATGACAAAAGTAAAATCAAACACTTGAGCATCAAAATTTGTATTAATACCTTGATGTGTATATAACTAGGGATACTAAAATTAATATAAACAAGTCAAAGGTTGGTTTATTGGTGTATTATTTACATGAAGAGGCACTTGGCACCTTTGAACCCTTTCCCATGAGATAAAGATGTCTTCTGACTCTTCTGCAGCAATCACTGAAATTACTAAGGCAAAAGGAGGAATTATTACTCATTATGAACAATTTCTCCTTTGATCACAGTGTTTTCAACTCCCTTTAAAGTCATTCCACCTTCATTTTTGGAGGTTTACCAAATTTGTGTCAAGTTGCCAGTTGTCTGCTGAAGATCAATTCATTGTTTGTAGGAAAGGGTTTTATGACTTGATCCACATGGCGGTTACCTTTGTTTAAACTGGAGATGGTTTGTAATTCTCCTTGATGAATGATGGGCAGTAAAACAAACTTGTAGATACCTCAATCTGTTTGAAAGAGGGGCAGTATTTCAGTTTTATTGTTTCTGTGGTAAATTACATGTACAAAGTAGAGATTTCTGTTTTGGTGAAGGAATAACATTGAGTGAGCTTCAAAAATCAGGTTTAACCCTGTCTAATATAGTTTGCTAAGTTTGAGATTCGAAGCATTCAAATAACAAAGCTACCAAGGACTAATTGAATCTTAAGAGATCAGAAAATATTTCAACACTTCGAAGTCAGCAGGAAATCTTTTGGAAACAATGAAGTATTGTTTAGGGTTTAACGCCATTTCAACAATTTTTCAGTCATATCACGGCTGCCAGTTCACCTACTCATATGTCTCTTGGTTTTGTCACACCAGTACTTCATACAACACTCTTTTCAAGCAACTGGCTGCTTTTCCACATAGACTGATATGCAGCCCATTGGTGGAAGACTCAAGCGTCGGAAATAATGTTGGCCAAGCTGCGGTTCACAACCCCTGGATTGACAGCCCGCGTCGCTACTGACTGAGCTACTGGGGCTCGGCAAAAACAATGAAGTACTTAATGAACATTGAATAATTAGAATGCTCTACAATACAGTAACAAATCTGCAGCAGAACTAGTTCGAAAACAACTATGAGAGATGAAAATATGGAAAATCGCTGTAAATGAAAGTAGCATTTTTGAAACAGTTGAATATGATGATGATGATTGTGGCAAATGGAGAAATTGCTCTTAATGAATAAAAATTCTGTATCAAAAAAGAAAATGTCAATCACTCCCCCCAATCTATTCAAAATTGGCAGGTACTTACAGCACTATACGCACATACGCCATTGTGTACAAGTTGATTTCGTCTGAAAAATTTTAATGTCAATAAATCTGCATGCTGATATGGTTAGTTTGACAAAAATGATCAGTTGGGTTTACCATCTGCAATTTCTCGCCTATGGAATATGCCCTGACCCCTACCTCACTCATTTTTTACCCAGTTACGCCTGAGGGGTCTGCTGCAGAGGTGTGAAAAAGCGTCTGTATGTGGGAAAGGGATAAACCAATGGAAGTCAATGAAGACTGGTTTCATGAAAAAATGCCTGGCTGTCATAAGATAAGAGTGAGGTATCATTTCTGCCATGTGCATACATTGCAGTTGGGAAGCCTGAGGACACATGTTTTTATAAATTATTAATGACATTAAAATGTTTCATAAAATAATGACAATGCTTGTCAATGAAGGGCTAATTTGGAGAACGATAATAAAATGCATCTTTACAGGAATGTATTAATAAACCTGTTACATTCTACATGCAGCCCAAGATTATGGAGTTAAGGAGCATTAATCAAAGATGAACTTTTTGTTTTGATCTTGATTGATCTTGTTTATAGGCCAATCCATGACTAGGATTTATTAGCACCTGATAGAAATGACCTTTAACCTGATACAGAATATATTTAACTTCTGCAGCAGACAACTTTTGAAAACTTCTATATTATACTCTTTATTTCCGTGTATATACTCATCATTTTTAACCCCTTCCCTTATATAGACGCTTTCTGATGCCTCTGCGGCAGATGGCTTTTTGAAAACATATTGACAAAAGAAGAAATTTCTCAAAACGAGCAATTTCTCCTTTTGCCACAATGTTTTCCACTTTTAGCCATAGGTTGTCCACTCAATTATAGAGATTTTCTATTTTTTGACAAAATATGTTCAAAGTCCTCTGCTGCAGAATTGTCGTATGAGGGACGGGTTAATTTCCATAACTACATTATGTTATGTTTTCATATATCAAAGGAATCCGCTGTGGTCGAGTGGTTAGCGTCAGGGATTTCGAAACCGGGTATCCCTGATTCGATCCCCAGCCGCGGCACTACGGTCATGGTGGAGTGCCCTTGGGCAAGGCACATTTTCTAGCCTAGTACTGGTTTGATCATGAATAATTCAAAAATTAAATGCGCGCTAAATGACCTTAGCTGTTGATGCGCCATAACACAATATTCATTCTATATCAAAAAGATAATTATTTAGTATTTAAGTGTTTTCTTGCAGACTGCATAAACAAATTATCATTCATACAACTAAGTTAAATTAACACCCCTTTACAGTCACAATTATTCCATTGTTAACAATAAAAAAAAATCGATCAGTTTATTATCCATACTAAATAACTTATAGTGAACAAGAACAGGTAGTACTTGTACTGTTTTCTACTTTAACAAAAGATGACACTTTTATATACTTTGATGTCCTTAATTAATTGCTGTACATATAATAATGGAAAAGTAGAGATTATTAAACCCAGTTTCTTATATAAACAACAAAATTGCAGCAGACGCCTTTGAAGTTATTGAAGCAAAATTTTTTTTTTTCTTCTCTATATTTGAAAGTTTAATTATTATTATTAATTAAATAAGGTTAAAATAATTGTGGCAAAAGGAGAAATTGATCGTAATGAGCAATTTCTCCTTTTGCCACAATTTTTAAAATGTTGTCTGCTGCAAAGGCCTCAGCAATTGGCTGTATGTGGGAAAGGGTTTATTAGAAAGATGGGTTCAATGACCAGGTTCACAGATAATGGTATCCATAATTGATCATCTCACTCAATGTATGAGAAATTTGGAGTTTTGACTCTTGTCTGTGTTTTGCCTAGTACTGTTAACCTCTTCTCACATGCAGACACATTTTGCATTTGCAGCAGATATTGCTTCCATTCCATAAATACCATTTCTACAGCCATGCTGCAAAAACCAACAACAACAATGCTGTAGAAGCCTGCTTTTGTAGCCACATTGGTAAAGTGGTTGGCTTTTTCACAAAGTTTAAAGCAAGTACATAGTACATCACTGTAAGTACCTGGATGGGAGACAAGCGATGGCTTAACTCTGAGAAGGACCCGATAAATGGTGTCAGAAGTGAGATTTCGGGGTGACATCACTATCATCCCTGGACCTGGTGGTTCCCAGTGATATGTTACAAAGGCTCTGCTCTGCTGAACTGCTAGGGGGCAGTTGTGTGACTTATAGGTAGAAAAGATAGGGAATGGGGT
Organism: Clinocardium nuttallii; assembly: GCA_031471495.1. NCBI lineage: Eukaryota > Metazoa > Mollusca > Bivalvia > Cardiida > Cardiidae > Clinocardium > Clinocardium nuttallii. The sequence goes on from JAUELF010233719.1 coordinate 10,819, forward strand.
AAACTTGTAGGTAAATACCACTTCTACAGCCCTACTGTAAAAGCCAGCTTTTATCATAACTTTGGTAGAGTGGTTGACTTTTTCACAAAGTTAAGCAATGGGTTCATCATCGCAGTTACTGCCTGGATGGGTGACCTGCAATAGCTTAACTCTGTGAAGGACCCATACACATTACACAACTACCGGTACACATTACACAACTAGGTACACATTACACAACTACCGGTACACATTACACAACTTGGCTATTGTGGCTCAACACATGGATACTACAAGATGCCTGTATTCCTTTCTTTTGAGCAGATGAAGCCTGGATATTTATTGTTACCTCAATGAGCAGTGGCCCCTCAAGACGATAATTACTTTAACCCTTTCCATACGACAATTCTAGATGTGCACAACGCATATTGTCTATTAAATCCGGTTTTATGATATAACAATCTTTTCTTTATTTAAAACAAGTCAACTCTAAAATGTTGTATTGCCTAAAGAAGGTCAGTGAAATCAAACAAATAGTACTCAAATTTTTTCAGACATTGGCTCATATCTTGGTTTGTTCAAACGGTTACTTATCTTGTTACTATATATAGGGTAATGATTATATGAAGTGTGGTAGTTTAACATGTTATATATATGATAGAAGGAAATGTTTTCTACCAAAGAAATTTCTGCTTATAATGTTTTAAAAATGCATGAACCTTTCTGTAAAATTGAGCATACTTAACAGATAACTAGTCTATCATCTAGATTTTCTTGATCAGGAAATGAACATTACACTTGAAAGTGGATGAAGGTACTTGGTTGAATTCAAAGGAAGGCCATACAGGAAACTTCTTTTAGACGTGCAGCTGTATTTCCATACAATTTTGTAGTTGATGGCTAGTAAAAATGTTCATAATGAGCAATTACTCCATTTGCTACAAAGTTTTCCCTCATATAGATGCTTTCTGAAGCCTCTGCAGCTTTTTGAAAACATAGTGACAAAAGAAGAAATTGCACAAAACGTGCAATTTCTCCTTTTGCCACAATGTTTTCCACTTTTAAAAGGAATATTAAAGCAATTTTTCCCTTTTCTGTCATTATTTTCAACTAAAATGGTAAAAACATGTATGTACGTTTATTTCTTTGAGGAAGTTTAGAAATGAAACCTTCCCGGCATAATGAGAGGGTTTGATTTCACCCTGAGAGCAGTAATTATAACTGGTTCAATGCCTTGGCAAGGCTATATAGAGATTGTATACATTAGTGTGCAAACTATGTATTATACACAGAAAATTGGCAAGATTGAGAGTGGGATATAAAAACCATGATTTTGGATCCTAGGTTTAAGCCCACCTGAGCATGAAATGCATGGGGGAGCTTTTGTGATCGCACATACACATCTGTACATTCACATGTTCCTTCTGTTCAAACAATTTCTCCTTGACAGTAAATGGGACAATGATTTCACATGAATTTCCTAAAATTGTATTTTTCAAGCTGCTCAGCTTAGTGCACAGGATGGCCATATGCACCAGAGCTAAAAGATAGAACACATTCTTTTAACATCTCCTGTTTAACCACTTGCCAATTTCAAACTATTTTCACACTATTTCCTTAATTATCCACTGGCCAAATTTGAAAATAAATGCACATAAAACTTCTTTAAGTGACCCTCTACCAAAATTATTCAAACCAATATATTTGTTTATAATGGCCTTCATGAAAACTTTTCAAACTGTTCTATTTCACTGCACTTAACGTCTGCTAGAGCTAAATATAGAAAAGCTCAACCATTGACCCCAGGTGAGCAAACCAGCTAGGACCTTCATGGTCCTCTTGTTTAGATAAAGTATTTTTAGATTGTCTGTTTTTTTAAGAAAAAAAGTTGGCGGTAATGTTATACCCTTGTCTTCCTGATCTGTCTGTTTTTTTAAGAAAAAAAGTTGGTGGTAATGTTATACCCTTGTCTTCCTGATCGTCTGCATAACTCAAAAAGACTGGAAGTTGGGGTAGTGTGATACCCTTTGTTCAAACACCGTTCACATTTTGAAATGAAACTTCGTACACATATTCCTAGGAACAATACACAATGCCAAGTCACATAACTCTGGCTTTAATAATTATTCAGTGATGCCCCTTTTTCAATTTAGAAAAAAAGCAGACAAGCGTTGGGCGTTTGCTTGCCGTGCTCTTGTTGGGAGATATTAATGCGGAGGTGGAGCACAATCTTTTTGATCAGGAAGTCCAAAGTTGGAACTGTTTAGTCGATCCCATATTTGGCACATTCTGTTACAGCAAGTTTCAAGTAACGATGAACTTATAAACATGCTAAAAGTGACTTTTTTCTCATCTTCCCACATTGTATACTACTTTATCCCTTTCCAGCAGAGGAATCTGCTGTGGTCGAGTGGTTAGCGTCGGGGATTTCGAAACAGGGTGTCCCTGGTTCGATCCCCAGTCGAGGCAATTCGGT
>JAUELF010233730.1:0-13271 GCA_031471495.1 Clinocardium nuttallii
GTTTTTCTCCTATAGCTAGTATTTTCAACTTAAAGCAATATTTGTACTTTCCTTGGTGCAGATTTTCCATATTTTTTTATGAGTATTTTCAAGGTTCTGTGCTGCAGATGTGATGTATTTGGGGACGAATTAAGAAACATCTGTTAAATTAATCAAACAATAGCACCATCATGGTTCACTTAATTTAACCGTTAGTTTCCTTCAAATGCATCAACAGCAGACGATTTTATTTCCTATTTTATTAGGAATCAGATTTTTTAATGGAATTCATTTCTTTTGTAAATTTTGAAAGGGGATCATCACATAAGTAACATTTTAGTAAAACTTGGGCAAAGTTCGCCCTGTGGTGAACTCTTTCCAAAATACAGGTGCTTTCTGATGCCTTTATAGCAGACAAAGTTTGAAAACATTGTGACAAAAAGAGTATTCAGTAATAGTACCTTCATTTATATAGACTTTCTTTATTTTTACGTAGATGATTTCAAAGTTTTCTGCAGCAGATTTGTTGTATTTGGGAAACCCGGAAAGGGTTAAGAAGATGTCATTTAAATTATTTTTTAATGAATGGGCATTCACTATCAGCACTCTGTGCTCAGGCAAGTTAACAAAGATAGCACATAATAACATGTGCTATAAATGACATTGATGCCCCATTGTGCCCCTTGTTCACAAACTCCTGACACTCAAGCATGACATTTTTACTATAAATATTTATTTTCTGTTACAATGTGTCAGGGGGGAAGGGCATGAAGTGAACAATGATAGCCTAGATAGTATGCATTTGTTTTTAAAGCATATAATAGTTATCAGAAACAACCCAAAGGTGTACTTAGGAAAGTATTTGACCACAGACTGATGTACATGTATGCTTGTGTTTGCAGTCAATAACTTTTCACAATATCAATATGTAAATATGTACAACATCAACAGTTTACCTATTTTTAAACAAAGGACCATGATGGCCTGAAATGCTGTTCCGGTTATCAAAAGTTTGAAATTGGTGTGAAACCTCTGGAATATTGTGTAGTGAATATGAGTAATGTGGCCTCTAGAGAGTTAACAAGATATTCCTTCAATTTGACCTAGTGACCTTTTTTTTTAACCATCATGACATATGTTTTAACTTGACCAACATATCACCAAGACAAACATACTGATAAAGTTTAAACATGCTCAGTTGAGGATAGTGTGCACATTAATTTTCCAATCGGGACAATTCTTTTGTAAATGAAGATTTTTTAAGATTTGGCAATATTCCCCTTTGCATGTCCCGCAGCAACTTTAAGTTCCACCTGGAATTAAATTCTTTGAACAACTTTGAAAGGGGACCCCTAAGGACCATTCCTGTGAAGCTATTTCAAAATCTGTCCATTGGTTTAGTAGGAGAAGTCATTTGTAAACAAATGTTAACAGACGGACAGACGACAACCACGGCTGATCACAAAAGCTGTTCTCGTAAAGTAAAGAAACTATTAGGCCTAGTTTCCTTCCTGTTTACATACAAATTACATTTTAGATTCTATCAGTGTTGTGAAGTGAAAACTTACCCAATAAACTATCAATCAAACATATAAGATTACTACAGCAGAAGACTATAACAAATATATATGATGTTGCATCAAACCTTTTTCAAATCAAAACAGTTCTAAACACAGAGAAAGTATGACTATGAATTCATCAATTTTTCATTTTTTTTTTAAATATAACTTGTTGGGAGACTGGCTAAATACATGTATCACCATTACTTATAATAACAAGGTTAGAGTTTAAAACACTGACCACCATTACGTTTAATAACAAGGTGAGAGTTTAAAACACTGACAAATTGAGTAGACCCAGATCAAAGGCAATAGTTCTCTTAACTGGGTATGAACAATGCACTCTTTTCAGTTCATACTCCTAGTGTCAAAATATTTAAAATGCATACATCAACCTTGAACAACAAATAATATGTTTTCTGTTTATAATTTTGGTTTTATGCCATTTCAACAGTATATCGGTTATATCTAAGTATTAGTTGGCTTGAACATACTACAATTACATTAGTAAGGCTAAGAAAATGTGCAATACGCCATGACCTGCTGGGAACAGGAATCAAGACTTTTCAAAGGGCAAAGCAGCAGTTCTAGTTATTCGCGCATGCGAGCAATCAGAAAAGCTGCAGGGCCGTTTCCTTGATGCGCTATAATCCGTTAACTTTTCATAATAAACACATCAGAAAAATGAATTACGGATCTGCCAATTCATAAATAACTGTATCATATATCCAGTGACCACTTCAAAACATCAATAACTCTTTACAATAAACATCAGTCTGAGCATGCATATTATCTGATCAATCAGATCAAGTTGCACAAAGGTGTAGGTGTTTCTGAATCTATACTAGTCACAAAGACCTTTGTTTCTGTTTCTCACAGAATGACACTCAATTATGCTACTTAAGCTGCTCCATTTTGTTCATATATAGAAATACAGCAAACAGTGTCTGTAACACATAAATTATCCATTTGTAAAAAATAAAGACACAGATTAAATTTCAGTGTTATTTAACATGAACATTCTTTTTGCAAACTGCCCTCAAATTCAATGTTTATCTGCATTACAAGCATGGGTGTATTATTTTAAAAGTTGAATTGTAGTATAGTTAAAAAAAAAACCCTCATGTAAACAAAAAATATCTAAGGACACTTTGTTCAACAAATATTATTTATGAACAAGATGTCAAAGTCCATATCAAACTTAAAATAAACATACCATGTTTCTGTTTATAATTGAGATTTACACCATTTCAGTTACATCCTGGGACAGTTTCACTTAACCCTCTACCACATACGACAATTCTGCAGTAGACAACTTTGAACATATGTTGTCAAAAAATAGAAAATATCTATAACTGAATGTATCAACTATGTCGAAATCATTGTGGACTATTTCTTCTTTACTTACCATGTTTTCAAAAAGCTGTCTGTTGCAGAGGCGTCAAAAAGTGTCTATCTTGGGGAAAGGGTTAAACATGATACATGGTTTTTCAAATTAGTACTAGGTTAAGAAAATGTGACTAGCCCACATGTACTCCACCATAATCTGCAGCGCTGTGGGCGGGCATCATGACTGGCACTACATTTTTACCAGATAATAAGCATGTTAACCCTTTCGGAAATTCCCACATACAACAAAACAGCAGCAGATAACTTTGAGAACATTTAGCATAAAAACATAGAAAGTCTCGATAAATGTAGGTATACTTTACTGAAAACAGTTGAAAACATTGTGACAAAAGAAGAAACTGCTAGATTTGAACAACATCTCCTTTTATCATGATGTATTCAAAACTTGAGTGCCACAGAAGCATAAAAACATATCAGGTCTATAAATGTAGGTACACTTTACTGAAAACAGTTGAAAGCAGTTGAAAACATTGTGACAAAAGAAGAAACTGCTAGATTTGAACAACATCTCCTTTTTATCACGATGTATTCAAAACTTGAGTGCTACAGAAGCATAAAAAACATATCAGGTATGTATGTGGGGAACAGTGTTCTTTGAAAACCAACCTGAACTTACAGCAGACTCATAATAGTTGAACAAAGGGAAATAATTGGAACAGTTTGAAAGGCTTTGCTCTCAAAATGAGCTTTGGACAGTTTGATTTAAAGATTTAGCATATTTATGTCTCTGCTATGGGTCAAAAGTTGTTTGTTTGAAAAAAATATAACAATCTGGAGGTTAAGATATGTAAAATTGTTGAAGCAATTTGGAAATCTAGTTGGCACCCATTAATTAATTTGGACTGATCCAAATATAAATGCTTTGGAAAATTCAATTCACTTTACATATACACATGTGTAATTCGTGTAACGTAATATTTTCACAGTCCTTTGTTTCAATTCCCCCAGATGTATTTTATTGCCACGTTATATGAAAACCCACATTATAAATCAATGAGCTACGATCACATTTTATACTTCTTTGTCAGTTTTTCATTAAGACCAGAGACCTAAAATAAGACAAATCCCCCAGTGGAATTAAAGCAGCTGTTTGGTAGACTATCTTAATATGAATGGCGAACACGAAACATCCTGTCCAGACTGGTTGCAGAGACCCAAATTTCATTTTTGTCATTTTTGAATGACGTGGCTCATTTGTGGAGGAATTTCACGGGTAAATAAGTTGACCCTTTAACCACTTGTACATTCTATTCATTTGAGGCAAACACATTGTGCCAAAAGGAGAAATTATGTTATGGGAAAAGGAGCAATTGAGTTTTTTTTTTTTTTTTTTGCTTTTTCACTTGCTCATTTTTCCCTCAATGTTTTCAAAGTTGTATTCTGCAAAGGTGTCGAAATGAGTATATATCTATAAAAGGTAATTGGTTCAATTGATATGTTGGACAATGAATTTGTTCATGAATACGTATAAGTATTTTCTTTTATACCAGCTGAACCCTTAATTTAAAAACAAAACAGCTTAGGCTATATATGTCAAATTTCAGAACGCCTGGGATTTTGGAACATTGTTGGGATCCAGGATACATAACAATTTTCAATTGCAAGATCCTGGTCTTTGAGAAATTTCCCAGTTCAAAGTTTATTTTCCCGGTTTCTTATGGTCGGGATCCCGGTTCAAATGCTCTTTTCCGCATAATCCCGGCCATCCCACCGGGATTCCGCTTATATTTTCTCTTGGGATGTTCTACATTTCGCCCATGTAGACGCAGTTATATGCATACGAAACAGTCGACTTTTGAAAACATTGTAGGGTTTCAGCAAACTTCTTAACCCCTTACCCACATGTAACAACTCTGCAGCAGACGACCAGATTTGTTTGGAAACTCCCGTTAAAATAAAGTAATGTAAGTAAATAGAGTTGAAAACATGGTGACAAAATGTGAAATCGCTCATGTTGAGCAATTTTTACTTTTGTCGCCATGTTTTCATGAAGCTGTCTGTTGCAAAAGGCGTCGGGAAGCGTCTATATTAAGTAAAGGGTTTACCCCTTTCACATGCGTCTCGCAGATGGAATTTTGAAAAAATTGTGACAAAAGGTGAAATTATTGAAAACGAATTGTTTAGCCCTTCAGCACATTTAGACGTACACGGATATCAAGCAAACAACTTTTGAAAACATTCTGACAAAAGTAGAAATTGCTAAAAAAACCAAGCATTTTCTCCTTTCGATTTCACTATGTTTTAAAATTTATTCAAGAAATAACAAATTTAAACCACTAATCAAACCCCGTTAAAAACCGGAGATAGTGCTATTTATGCATGTAATAGGCGTAGACTGCACCATGTTTCATTTAAATGACGGGGAAATAAAAAAGTTAGCTTTGATTTTACTTCTAAACATGTAAAAAAAACCACCTATATGCTGAGAACAGCGACAATATTTTAACATTGAAACATCATCAACATGACAACCATTTATCAACGTTGAAACATCGTCAGCATGGCAACCATTTTTCAACGTTGAAATCTCGACGTTGTTTCACAACATACAATTTCAACGTTGGAATATCGTTGTTCGACGTCGTGACCACATTTCAACGTTGAAACAACGTTGTGTGCCTGCTGGGAGTATCTCATAATTAGGACTTAGGATTCTCAAAGTATTACAGACTGTGGCACTAGGACGCTTCCATAATTTAAGTATCATTAAATAATGATTAAATAAACGATATTAATGTGTTATAAATAGTTGAGGATGGCTTTGAAAAAACTAATCCTTTACCACACCAATTATTCTGTGAAGTTGAAAACATTGGGGTAAAACGAGTATTCACAAATATTAATTCTAAAAACATATAAAATAAAAGTGATTCTTCAATGAAGTAGAAAACATTGGGGGAAAACAAGACATTGATCATTCTTTTTCCACCATTTTTTCAACGTGTGCTGCAGATTAAAAAACAAAGTATCCAATAAAAACATAAAGATGACTTTGAAAAATCACAACAACAATTCAGTTGAAAACATCGGGGCAAAACGAGTTTTCACAAATATACTGTATACTAGGCTGAAGGCTGCACTTTGAAAACATCGTGACAGGATAACAGTGTGGTAAAAGGAGAAATGTACATACATGGTGAGAAGGGGGAACTTTTACATGATATGTATGTATGTAGGCTGTATACTTTGAAAACATTTACATGATGGGTAGGCCGCATACAATGAAAACATTGTGAAAGGATGACATTGTGGTAAACGGATAAATGTACAAACATGGAGATAAATCGGGACATTTACATGTTATGTATGCCGTAAACTTTGAAAACATCGTGACAGGATAACATTGTGGTAAAGGGAGAAATGTACATGCACATACATGGTGAGAAATCGGGACCATTTACATGTAATTGCTAATGATTAATGCCAATACATATTATGTTATTAATTAATAAATGATTAATTTCAGCGCAATAAACAATTATTTAATAGTAGTGTAAACAACAATTAAATTTACTATCGATAATAGATGTAGTATTTTAAAACAATTAACTATGGACAAACATGACTAAATTCTTTTCAGTGCATTTCTATGTATATATTTGATGAAATGCTTTCTATTCGATTTACAAAACTAATTTTTCTATGAAATTTCTAAATGAAATGTATGAATGCATTGAGCCTCTGTTTTTGGCAGTTCTTGCTTACTAATGTAAATATATATCTGTATACCACATATGTCTATTTTCCAACATTTTTTCTTATTGTATTCTACTAATGAATTGTATTCTACTAATTAAACACCAAGTGTTGTGTTTTTATTATTACATTTGTTATATTTTCATACGGAATCCTCTGTGGTCGAATGGTTAGCGTAGGGGATTTCGAAACCAGGTGTCCCGGCTTCGATTCTTAGTCGCGGCACTACGGTCATGGTGGAGTGCCCTTGGGCAAGGCACATTTTCTAGCCTAGTACTGGTTTACCCAGGTATCATGAATAATTAAATTTAAAGGAGAGCTAAATGCTCTTAGCTGTCTCTGCGCCGTAAAACAATATACATTTAGTTATTATACTTATTATTTTTATACAAGTTTACCTATTCTGAAACCGTAGAAAACTGAAGAAGTTTTTACGACTTAAATTATTTGTTTCATTTATTCCCCTTTGTTCCTATCCACACACACAGGGTATTGGCATTATATATATAGTGACCAACTTTGACAATGAGCCAATCCCCTGTGTCCACACATCGTAGCCATGATATGTGCGTACCTTGCATACATTTCATTATCCCATCTGCACCTGGCTGACAACATCTAAAATCACCTTCCATCAGTACTTTGATAATCGAAGGGATTCGTAGCCCCCGCAAAACACAATATCAAAAGGGGGATACGTTATCGCAGCTAGGACCCGGTCGGCGACCGAACACACCATGCATGCTTCATTATCGCAGCTTCTTTAACCCCTGTACTTTTTGTCCCAAAAGGAGTAATTTAATTCCAAACAATAAAGTAATTTAGGAATAAATCAATTTTGTAAATTTAGAAACAAACGAAACATAAATTATAACATACCCTACTCTGCGCAGTGATATCCACAGAAGGGAATTGGTCCAATAAACACAAAAACACACTTTGTCATATACTGTATAGGCATCAAACAGTTGTCTACATGTGACAAAATGTTTACATGTTCGCGAATTTAAGAAAATAGTCTAACACATTGTGATAAAAGGAGAAGTTAATCATTATGAGTTATAACCCAAACCTAAACTGCTATGAAAGAGACATTCAAACTTAAACAATATATAACATGTACGCTGTTTTAGGGTCGGGTTGAATGAAATGTTAGATGTTTATGCTGCACGTCAATTCCTGTCAACATTAATCATCGCTTAACATTATATTCCTAGGTCACACTCTATCGGGCGTCGTTGTGGTGCAACATATTTATGTCCGATCACCACCCCCACAGTTCACAAACCCATGCGTCCTGGGCGAATCAAGCCAACTATGCGATATGACTGAAAACAGTTTTGTAAGAGGAGCCATTGCAAATCGTGCTTTCAAAGACCATTTTAATTGCGTTGTTGGTTTTTTTATGCCGTTTTCAACAGTATATATTATCCAATCACTGTTCAAGAAAGCTTATTAATTTGATTAGAATAGTTTCTCTCTGCCCTGTTGGTAACAATTTAGGAAATGAAAGAAATAAGGGGAACTAAATGAATCCTTTTTAAAGGGTGATGTCCAATACAAACATTGGGGGATAAAATGTACACAAGTCAAAATGACTCATTGAAGCACAGCTACACAATAAGTGTGATTGTCTAGTTTTAACCCGTTCCCTCATATAGACGCTTTCTGAAGCCTCTACAGCAGAAGGCTTTTTGAAAACATTGTGATCAAAGAAAAAATTGCACAATACGTGCAATTTCTCCTTTTGACACAATGTTTTCCACTTTTAGTCATAGGTAATCCATTAAATTAAAGAGAATTTCCATGTTTTGACAAAATATGTTCAAAGTCGTCTGCTGCAGAATTGTCGTATGAGGGAAAGGGTTAATGCATTATAGAGTTATGCTGTGTATGGGATATATAATTTCAGGTATGTCACAGAAAGTTAACATTTTCTTTTTTCAAATAGTGAAAACACTGATCATACTCCATAAGTACATACTGATTATTATGAAATAAGAGAATGTTATATTATTGTGACATACCGTAAATCATCTTATAAACAGCATAATTAGTTTATCACTTGATAAACATTTACTTGACCATCTCTATGATCTTTAGATAGAGTTTAAACCTATAGGGCTTGCATCTTTCAGGTGCTGACTTTAGAATTTATTTATGTGCCAATATTCCAGGTTGGACCATCTTTTGGAAGGAAAATGATGACAGGATACTTGTCACCACAAGGAATAAAGGTGTCTGAAACAAGGGTGGGGCGGGTGCTTTCTGATACACATCTTCCTTATCATGAAGCAAGACAACGTGCTAGTATAATGTCAAGGTCACATTGACCTTGAATCTGAAAAGTTTGTCCGAGTGATAACTCGTCATTGCCTGCACCCATGGCCCTCAAAGTTGACATGGGGGCTGGGGTGACTAGTAGATGACAGCCATTTCTCCCAAACACTTGGCCTAAGAAATATGTTTTTAATATATTCATTAATTCAGTTGTATTTAAAAATAGTTTAGCTATTTCAGTACCTATAAAATATTAAACAATTAAAAAATGTTGGTTACTGAAAAAATTGTAAAAAATATACATGCATGTTGATGAAAAATTACTTCAAGATATACAGACATACTACATATTTGCTGAGTATAATTCATGGAAACATTGGTAAAAAAGCTTTTTTTGTGTTTATATTTAGTCCAAACTCACACACCGAATTTGTGAATTCACTTAAAATTTACTATGCAAGTTTTATTTGTTCTTTAATAGTATTTACATGTATTTGCACATTTATCTGTGTTGGTCTGCTTGTACAAGAAAATTAGGAGGGTTGAAAAATAATAAATAAATCACTTTTTTCTCAGAGGTAAAATTCAAAATAGTTGTATCTATAGGTCAGATTACGCTAAAAAATCCGCTGACTTGGTGATATACAGTACGGTAGTCCCTAAATAAACCTTTTTGTGTGTTTGTGTATACCATCACCCGTATGTATTAAATATATGACATTGAGTTGAAATACATTGAGAATGTGTATAGGATACACTGGAAATGATTGATTTTATCACTTTTAGTATCTTGACCTTGTGAAAGTGAAAGTAGGGAATGCTAAACACCGGTTTGTCCGGGCTCTATTTTGTCCGAAATGACGGTAACCATTTTCGCCTGGGGAGTTCTTTCTTGCATAATACATGACCCCACATTTTGTTTTGATTGTTTAAAGCAATGATATATGTTGTTCTACTTGAGAAACGCTTAGAAAGTGTGACAATTGAGGACTGAAACTGGTCGATTTACATGGAAACAAAGAAGGAATTTATTTAGTGTATTGTAACCTATGCATATTATTTGAATTTATGTTGAACAAGTATAATTGAGATGTTTTAATAAGATTAGAAAAATATAGTGTAAGTATATTTAATGTAGTATGCATTATTTTAAAATCAGGGAGCAAGGAACATCAACCCTATTCCATACTTTGCCGAATACTTTGGACATAAGCTCCATATGGACCAAAATGAAAAGCTTGCCATGTTTGGGGTTACACATGTGCTTGCTATAGATGGTTACAGCAGCAAGAGTGTCAGATACAGTCAACCTTGTCTTTTAAAGCAGCCACCCAGGGGAGAGTTAAAAGTAGGCTACTGAACACAGGCGGATGCTTAATACAAGTCAAATTAAGAAGTAATGTTGTTTTAGTTAATCTTAAAGTGGCTGAAGATAATTTGGTACAAATGTTCCTTGGGTAACTGTTAGAACTAAGATTGTTCAAATAATTCTGATCTGTTAAAAAAATTGCCGCCAGGGTGCGAAGCTTACCTTCCTTATTGTTTAAAGGATAAAAACTTTGAAAACTGTTGAAGGTTTATTAAATCATATGAGCGATATAGGGCCATCATGGCCCTCTTGTTTATTAAAAAAGTGTTCAAAGTAGTCTGCTGGAGAATTGTTGTATGAGGGATTTCAAGATACAAATTGCCTTTACTGATAACCTATAACTGATAAGCTTTCAACGGCCACTGCTGTACAATACACAACCCAGTATAGCAAATGACAATATTCCAATATATTTATATTTGTTTATGAATTCATTTTGAATTCATACACATATGAAATCTTACAGTCATTTTGTTGGTATAAAAACACTTATGTTTAAATTTAAATCAATGGATCCCAACATTGCTGCAGATGGACATACAGCTGTCATATATTTATTTAAACATTTCAATTTTTAATAATCGTATTTCACAAAGGGCTGCTGTCCAGGAGTATGGTATGTGGGATCAGATTCGAGTGGATCATGGGACGGAATTTTATCTAACTCTCTTCATGCACTCTCTTCATGCAGGAGATAAACGCACACATTAGACAAAATCAGAAACGACAACCTTACATCCAGACACAATCAAAACAGGTAGGTGTATACTGTTATTACATCAATATTACAAAATACACATTTACATGTAACTTATCAGTTCCCTGTGAATGTATTACACAATGTAGATATGGTCTCTATTTTACCTAGTTACAGATTGCTCTTTATAAAAACAAATTGTCCGGAGAATAACTTAAAAACCAAATGATGGAATTTAACCCTTTCCCTCATACAGTCTCTTTCTAACGCCTTTGTAGCAGACAGCTTTCTGGAAACGTAGTGACATGAAAAAAAATTGCTCCTTTTGCCACAATGTTTGACTCTTTTAGTCATAGGCTATCCATTCAATGACATAAGTGATAATTATATTATCTCCCTTGTCAGATTAAGACCAAGGAAGACCAAATAGTAGTTTGTTCCTTTTAGTTGAAATCCTTTTTCTTTGTCGCTATTTGGCAATGAGATATTGAGATTACTACAAATTAATCATGAATGTGTTAATTAAAGTGATGATTCAAAAGAGAAAAAAATACAAAGCAGTGTTTAAAGGACACAACTCTGCTATCATTCGACAGCTCTTGTTTAACTAAGATTGTCAAATTTCAAATTCTGGTTTAAGTTTTGCATGAAACTACATTTAGAGACCATAGCTTTGTTACTACTTTGTTAGATTGTATTGAAAATTTATACACCTTCCCAACCATTACATATACATGAACAATCAAGTACGATAACTCTATCCAGCATTTAATGTAAGTTATGCCATTTTTGGACTCAAAATCTCGGTCACTTAAAAAGCAGTGGAATAGACGAGCGCTCTAGTTTAAATATTTCACTACATTTTCCTATCCGGGCGGCGTTCAGGGGTATTAATCGCATCCTGTGATAGTTATAGTTTACACTGGTGATTCATTGGACAATATGTAGTGAAATTTAACATATGTTTGGATATTTTCAGAATCATAAGGTTGAACGTATGTGGCCAGAAGTTAACCAGCGTGTTAACTACCCAATTAAATCGGCCCTTGTCAACTTATTAAACAGTGATCAACTGAACATGAATGATGAACTTGTTAAGTATTGCATCTCAACGATCTGTGTACAGGTGGCAGAAGTAGGCCTCACCCGATTTGTCAACTCGTGGAACTCACATCGCATACCAGGCTAGTTTAGCACATTTGTATACAATATGCAATTGCAGTCGATAAAGATAGCTTAATTTATTTTTGTTAAAAATTAATAGCTCCAAGATATCTTTTGACTGGAAATCATGTAATACTTTATGTCATTTTGTATTTAAAGTAGTGTGATTCCAAAGCAGTCAAAATTTTCAAAATTCATTTGTCTGATAGAAATGTTCATTTTTTCAAAGGATTATTGAATTGTTGAAAAAACAAGATCTGTCGAAGGACAGTGCCTCGACTATTCCACCGCTTTTGGAAGTAACTGAGATATGGAGTCCAAAAATGGCCCAAACTTGCATAAAATACTGGATATAGTATAGTATATAATGCATTTAGTAGTTTCTAAGATACAGTCTCTTAATGGTGTTTCAGAATTAAATAAATTGCAGGAAAGAATATTCTGACTTGATAATCTACATAGGTTTGATAGTTTGGTAGGGTTGTATGATGTTTAGTGCAGTGCAATAAATACATACTGAGATATGGACTCTTAATTTAGTTGCAGGCAAAACATTAACCAGATTTTCTATGTAACATACAATGCAGGATATAGTTATCTAACTTGATTATCTACATGGGTGTGGTTGTGGGGCAGGGTTGTATAAAGTGTCAATGCAATACATGTAGTATTTAAGTACTTACATGCAAAACCCTTAACCAAGATGTGACGCCGACGAAAGGGTGAGAAGTATGCTCTCATAGTTTTAGATCACCTTGAGCCGAAGGCTCCAGGTGAGCTATTCTGATCAATCAATGTCCGTCGTCCGTCGTCGTTAACTTTTAGCTTTAAACATCATCTCCTCATAGACCGTAGGAACAATTTCCACAAAACATCACAGGAATTCTTTCAAATTTGTTCAAAGGTTTAAATTCCATTGCGAACTTTGGTTGCTGCGGCATCAGAAAGGGGGCAAAACGTCTAATCTTTGGAAACATTTGGTAGAAATGTTTGGTTAGGTGACCCTCTACAAAAACTGTTCAAGCCATACTGATTGGTTAAAAAACATGGCAGTCAGGTGGCATCAAAAAAGGGGAAAAATCACAAAATTTGGAAATTTCTTTTTTTGAACATCATC
>JAUELF010233741.1:0-13270 GCA_031471495.1 Clinocardium nuttallii
ATGTTCGCCTCAACCGGGTATCGAACCCGTGACCTCCAGATCACGAGTCAGATACGCTACCAACTGAGCTACCCGGTTGGGCTCATACTTTAGGATAGTGTCCACATGAGCCGTCCCAAGAGAAAAAAACCCAGTATGACCTCTACGTAATGTGTCGACCCAGATCAGCCTAGTCCGCGCAGACTGATCCAGGCTGACACATTACGTCTCAGGGGAATAGAGTAATAGAGTAATGATTCCTGAAACAGAAAATCCACAGAGCGCGAAAAGTTTCCACCAGGGTTAGCCTGCGTGGCATGCTAAGTCTGATCTGGGTCGATACATTACGCAGAGTCCACACTGTTGTTTTTTTCGCGGGACTGCTCATATGTCTTGATTCGTTCTACCATTCTACTAGTTCGCTTCATGGCAGAACGAAATTGTAACTATGCCAATCTGACAGTTTATGCCGAAAAAAAATCTCGTTTAATCATTCTACCAGTGTATTACCTGGTAGGAAAATAATCTCGTTTAATCATTCTACCAGTGAACATCGTTGAAGCACTGAATACGGTGGCACTGAGGTGACATCCGCAACACTGTATTTATGTTGTGGCCACAACTTAGTATCTTGTGGCCACAAGTTACTAAGTTGTGGCCACAATATAAATAGTGTTGCTGATGTCACCTCAGTGCCACCGTAATTTTGAGTTATCATTCTGACCCAATATTTAATGAAATTCTAAGAAAGTTGAAAAGGGGCCATAACTCTCAAAAATTGATGGTTATCTGGATTAAGTCTGTGATAGTCAGGAAACAAGTGAAGGTGAAATGGCTTCCATGAAGGGACATTGTAATGATGAAAAATGGGATTAAACCGTACCAAGTTACCTAAGACCATTATTCTATCTAAAAGAGCTGTCTGCTTTCAAAGGAATTTGAGGCAATAATGTCAGCACTTGGCAGATAGAAAGATTGGGTTTGATACAAAACACAGAAGAAATTACTCATAATGACCTATTTGACACTGTTTTCAGAAGTTTGTCTGGTAAAGGGGAAGATTTAGTGAAGAAGTTTTGAATCCGCGAAAGTGTAAATAAATCTGGTACAGTAGCAATATCAAAATACGAAAGCAATCAAAAAGCTCACAGGGAGGAGGAAGATCACTTCGTTTAAAATCAGGACTTGGAGAAAAGCAAAGATCCACACACTCCCCCACACAGCCTTATCCAGATCTTTCATGTTATTGGCAATTAAGGTAAAAGAACCATCCATAGACCTTCTTGTAAATTGTTAAGACTAATATACAAGTGACTTTTAGACTGCAATTGGATCATAACTGCCATTTATTTTGAAACTGCTGAATATCATTTTTCATGAAACATGGCTCAATTATTAAACTTCACCAACCACTAATACAAAAATTACCATTTCCATGGATCTTTAACCATCCCAACATAAGGACAATGTAATTTATCATTAGCAATTTCTTTTTTTGCCACAATGTTTTCAACTTTATATACTCTCATTTATAGAATTTTTTCTTATTTTTGAAGAGATGTTTTCAAAGACGCCGACAGCGGATGTTGTATGTGGGAAAGGATCATCTCTCAAATTATCCAAACAGTTTAAGTGAGTAACATCGCCGTCATCGCACTAACCCATAATTTCAATTAATACCACAACACAAAGCAAGTAACTTTGAAAGCCTGGTAAAGAATTCCTACCTTGAAAAGTCATCATCGTTCAGGGTGATAGGTTTTGGTTTTTGGATGACCTTATTGACATCTTCGTGGAGACCCTCAAGTAAATACCTTAGAAACTCTTGGGCATCCTGTTGTCTGAAAGGAAGAAATACCTCAGTCAAGCATATGTGTAACATTAACAATGTCATGAAACACTAGCAATGCGGGGCAAAAAAGGGATCTTGTTGTAGTAGCATTTTGTCATCAATTCACACAAAGAGATACATTTTATCTTCCACCAATGGACTAGGTGGGATGGTATTTGATTGTATTGAGTGCTGGTGTTCGAAAGCCAGGAATCACACAGCTATGTCCACAATATGTGCTTAAGTGACCTGACATCATTGCATGCCTAAACGTCATCATTTTTCAGGTCTTAATTTAAATTATTTTGGCAAATTTAAAAGCTAATAGTACCTTTGCTTACAAACAAATAAGATTTCTTAAGTCACCGAAGAAAGGGAAAAATTAATTGGGGATATTTTTTATTAATTACAAATCTATCTCACCTTAAGAAAACAAAAGTGTTCACAGGAACACATGTGTCACATGCCAATACATCACTTCTTGTAAGTGCGACTAACACAGTCAACAGAGAAATGATCCCCAAAGCACTAGATAAAGGGCGTTTTGCAAGTTCTAAAATCCTTATTTGACCTGACCCTCTTACCCTATATTGTGGGTAATCAAAAGAATCATCTCAGTGAGACAATTCTTTTGAGTACCCACAACATAGGGTTTGCTTTAATACTAAGAGAGAAATTGTTGGAAAAAGAGCTAAATATCACTCATTATCTGGACCTCTGATCCATATGTGTCACCATGCCAAAGCAGGCGACTCAAAAAGCAGCATTGTGTTATAATAATCATACGAGTCAATTCTATACTTACTGATATCCGGAGAATCTTGGAGCAAACTTCTGTATCTGTGATTTAAATGAATTTGGTGACACAAATGAACTAGAATAATTATTCTTCTCCTTCCAGAATGAGGTTATCAGGTTAGCATAGGCTGAAAGAAAAAGATTTTGAAATACAAAGTAACTTTGATATACTACTGTTGACATACATGTTTAAAATCACTAACACTATGAGTTACATATATCTACTTTCCTAAAAATGTTTTCAATGTTGTTGTTTTTTTACAGCAGATGACTCTTACCAGACTTTCCAAGATACAGTAAATCTGCAGCAACTGACTTTGAAAACCTGTTGGCAAAACAATATTATTTTGGTTAATTGATGTTACATTGTGACAAAAGCTGTAAGCTGAAGATACTTCAAAACATGTCAAATAGGAAAGGGTAAAATTAACCTTTCTCTTAAAAGATACCAACCTGCAGCTGCTGACTTTTGTAAACATAGCGGTAGAAGCAGAAAAAAGATATTTCTCCCTTTAACACAAATATTTCAACTGGGTAAAATATACTTAGATCTGTTACGTGTACAACAAAATAATAGCCATTAACTTTGAAGTTATTTTTAACAATAAAATCTAAAATAAGTTGAGACATGATGATGTTTGTTGCTTTTCATGAGCAACTGCCATATGGAAAATCTCTTTAAAAGAACATATGATTCTTGAATAGAATTGAAAACAATGTGGCATTATTGATATAAAAGATATAACAGTGACACATTATAACATTCCCCCAATCAGTCTAATACAGGCTAAATAACAGTTTGAAAAAAACAATATACATGTACATAACCATTTTGCGGATTTCTCATTTGTGGGGGGAAAGGGGGTTAACCAAGGATTTTCATTATGACAAGCTAGAAAATAAAGCAAACATACCAATAATGAGGGCTCCCTTTAATTTACTGGTAGTTTTGTTTTTATCAAACACATAATCTTCTTTGAGACAATACTCTAGTAAGGGCCTGGTATTGCTAAGACACTGTAATACTGAGTTCATGAAACACTGAAAAACAAAACAACATTTAATCACAAAATTTCATTAATTCCTATAATTATTTTCCCATTAGAATGATGTTGTTGAAAGACATCTTCAAAGGTAAATCGGCTCATCCACATTCAACCCCTCCTTACTAGTACTATTTGTAAATTAAGATTGTAGCAGACGACTTTTGAATTAATTGTGGCAAACGGAGAAATTGCCACAATGATTTCAACTATATTTAATAATAATATAATGTATAAATTTAAAGATATTTTTTTATATTTTGGACTTTACTGGATAATTTCAAAGTAGTCTGCTGCAAATTTATTGTATGTGGGAAAGGGTTAAAGAATTTAGATATTTTTCACATTACGATATATTAATGTTCAGAATGGACAGACAATATTGAGAGAGAAATTGCTCATTGCATAAACTTTGGAACAGAGAAGTATTGATTTATTTTATTTTTGCCAACATTTTTTTTAAATTCACCTAATGCTTACAATTTACCTGATATGCTGTTTTAACTCTTTCCCATATATAGACCCTTTCTGACGCCTCTGCAGCAGACAGCTTCTTAAAAACATAGCGACAAATGATGAAACAGAACGTGCAATTTCTCCTTTTGCCACAATGTTTCCCACTTTTAATCTCATTCAATTATAGAGATTTTCTACTTTTTAACAAAATATGTCAAAATTCGTCTGCTGCAGAATTGTCATATGAGGGCAAGGGTTAAGAAAGTGATGTCTGTTATGCAAACATCTGAGATTAAGTTTGTAGCAAAAAAGAATAAATTGTTTGGAATAATTTCTCCATGTCTGACTATGTCTCAAACAAAAGTGATCATCTGCACCACGGATAGTGTGAATAATTCAGAGGTTCAGTGATGTTATTATTTTCATTTCACTTACTGTATTGCCGATGTTCCGTAAACCCACTTTGCCTGATGATGTATACTGAGTCTGCTGAAAGAAAAAATTCAAATCAGAAAACATAATTATTAAAAACATCTATAGAGAATTTACAATCATTGTAGATTAACCCTTTCTCACAGACACATATCTGCAGCAGATGACCTTGAATTTTTGTTGTCATAAATGTAGAAATTCATGAAACAATAATTGAATAATATTGAAAGCATTATTGCAAGTTCTCCTTTCTCCACAACATATCAAAATAGCGTTTGCAAATGTGTCAAAAGCATTGTGGAAAAAAAATACTGAAAATTATATGATAGTTAAATTGTTAAATTAACACTTTCTCACATACAGACACTCTATGCAGCAGACAGATTTTGAAAGAA
Organism: Clinocardium nuttallii; assembly: GCA_031471495.1. NCBI lineage: Eukaryota > Metazoa > Mollusca > Bivalvia > Cardiida > Cardiidae > Clinocardium > Clinocardium nuttallii. The sequence goes on from JAUELF010233741.1 coordinate 4,935, forward strand.
ATGTGGCAAAAGGAGGAAAAGCTCATAATGATTTCCTTTTTCCACAAGAGACAATACTTTTCAACTCTGTTCATTTATTCAATTATTATCCTTTCCTTTACAGAGATTTTTCATATTTTTACCAAGATTTTTTCAAAGTTGTCAGCTGCAGATTAATTAAAATTGCATGGTAACATCAATGAAATGTTATCTGTATTGTTGCAAGGTGGTATATTTGTATGAGGGATGGGGTTATGATGATAGTTAAGGCATCTGTTTGTGGAAAAAGGGAAGGGGAGTTTAGGTAGGTTGTGTTCGAGCATGAATCATATATGTTATGTTGACATAACATTACTGAGCATGTCAAGCTTGTGTAATTGTACAAACATGTGAATCTTTTCAAACTATCTTGGGATAGGTTACAAGAGGGCCATGCATGGCCCTGGAAGGCTCACCGGAGTTATGTAACCACATTGTCAATCACAATAACTCAATTTTCTGTCATGTAAGCTAATACTAGAGTGTTAACAAGATATACCCAGTTGTTGACTGTACATGACCCATATATACAAACTTACCATAATAAAAACACCTATTCTGAAAATGTTTTAACATCATGCTCAAGTAAAACAACAGCCTCCACTGTTCACAAGATTATCATTCAATTTGGCCTAGTGACTTAGATTTTAAACCAACATGAGCCGTATTCAAACTTGATCTAGATGTCATCAATACAAACATTTTGATTAAGTTTCAATAACTGTTCAAACCATATATTGAAATATATAATGTTAACATTTATTTCTTCAAATTTGGCTTAATGACCTACTTTTTAAGCAGAATGTGACCTGTATTTCACCTTTTAAACCTAAAATATCATTTAGACAATTATACTAACACAGTTTCAACATGCTTTTACCCTTTCCCTCATATAGACGCTTTCTGACGCCTCTGCAGCAGACAGCTTTTTAAAAACATAGTGACAAAAGAAGAAAATTTTAATTGCTCAAAACGAGCAATTTCTCCTTTTGCCACAATGTTTTCTACTTTTAGTCATAGGTTATTTATTCAATTATTGAGATTTTCTATTTTTTGACAAAATATGTTCAAAGTTGTCTGCTGCAGAATTGTCTTTATGAGGGAAAGGGTTAAAAATACTGCTTCCAGAGTGTTATCAATATTTAACTTCAATTTGGCAAAGTGACCTAGTTTTTAAACCCACAACAATGTCACCCATATTCAAACTTGGCCTAGATATCTTCAAGACAAACATTCTGACAATGTTTCAAGCTGCTGAAACCTAAATGTGTGGTCTCTAGTGTTGACATGATTTTTCTCATGAGTTGGCCAAGTGACCTACATGTAGTTTTTGACTGGACATGAGAACCTAGCTAGATACATGTAAGTAGATGTCACCAAGACAACTATTCTGACCAAGTTTCATTGATTGATTTCTCAATCATATCACGGCGGCCAGTTCACCAACTCATGTGTTTCCTGGTTTTCTCACAGTCACACCAGTACTCCACACAGCAACTGGCTACTTTTCCACATGACCAAGTTTCAACATGGTCAAGATAAAATATGGCTTAAGAGTGTTTTCTTTAATTTGACCTAGTTGTTGACCTTTCTATTACATATTCAGACTTTGCTTAGATATGAGTTTCAAGCTACTAAAGCAAAAATTTCAATCTCTAGAGTGTTAACATTAATTTGAACTAGTCACCTAGTTTTTGACCAGACATGACCTTCTTTTTGACAAGGCATGACATGACATATATATTAAAATATAACATAAAACATAATTAAATCCGAAAAAATGTTCATTGAAATTTTTTCCTCTCTGTATTGAGATATTGTATGGAAACTATTTTGTTTGGCAAATGCAATGTTATTCTGTAGTCTTTGATCAGTGTACAAACCAAATACTGGCAAATAGAATGTTTAAACTACATCTATCCTTTCAAACGTCATCTGCTGCAGATCATGCATTTAAAGTCTTCAAGTGAGAAAGGGTTTAAAGTCTTTCCAACATACAACTGTGAACAATTCTGGAGCAGACAATATCAAAAATTATGGAAAATATACAACATATAATCATTGACTAGTCAGAAACATTGTGGTAAAAAAAGAAATTGTTGATTGTGAGTAATTTATCTTCTTGCTGCAATTTCTTCAAAAGTATTCTGCTGCAGATGGTATGTGTGTAAGTGGGAAAGGAATAAGAACAAGAAATATAAAGATACAATAATAATTCGAGGGCTTAGTGTGAAACAGTTGTAACTAAAAACCTATTTTGAAAACCCTTGTTTAGAGCCAATTTTGATCCCTTTATAAACAATGCAAATTTAGGTGCCATTGCTCAGAACGAGCAATGGCACCTAAATTTCTATTGTTAAACCAAGAAAAATGATTTAACGCTTATAAAGAAATTATGGCGAGCTGATTAACCTTGGTAAAAAAATACCAATTTAAGTAACAACCGTTTCACGCCAAGCCCTTTTTATGTATTATAACAATACTTACATTAGATATTGAGCTGCTTGAATTCTGCCGTGACAGATGTTTAGATTGAAGGTCATTTGAAATGTCCCTCCTGGTGGGGATGACATCACGGGACAGACTCGAGGCGCGGCCTAGATTCTCCCGGTCCCTCGAGCTAAAAATATCGTTGGTATTTGAATTATTATCCGAATTACTCGAAACTCGACTCACTCTTGAACCTGTTCGAGTATTATTATCCTCATTTGTCTGTTCAAAGTTATATCGATCTTTCCTTGATGCCCTACTATGGACATCATCATCAGAGTCAAATGTTCTCGGAGAGGCTTTTACCCCATCATACCCACTTAGTTTAAGATTTGATAAGTCAGAATTGACTCGATCAAGATTAGCTACACTTCGAGAACGCTGCTGTCTATTTACGGCTTCCTTCCCAAGAGACGAACTTTGGGAATACTTTCGAGGCAGAGTGCCGATCATTGTTGTGTACTCTTTTCCAGATGATGAGGATGTTCCATAGGATTGAGTGGCCTTCACTGGCATTGAACGTAAAGATGAACTGTATCTTGTTGTATCCTGAAGAGAATAGTTACTCAGCTTTCGACCAGTTGGATCCAGTGGACCCCGCCCATTTGGAAGCGGTCTGCCTGTCGCAGCAACGGGACGGTTTGTTGATGAAGGGCTATATGAGGTTCCTGAGCTCCTTCTACCAGCAGATGGAGTCCGGTGTCTGGCGTAAGCGGTCGAGTAAGTTGTGATGTTATCTCTATTAGATGTGCTGCCGGGCATCTTCCCAAGTCCATAGGAGGGCAGAGGAGATGTGAGTGTTGATCTGTAACTCATCGAAACGGGTTTCTGTTGCCAGTGTCATAGACAAAAGGTGGCTGAGAATCAGCTGTTACATCATAAGCTGTTTAAGGTTGTCTTTTCTGGAAAATAACAACAACAAGATGTCTCATTAGATAGCATACTTGAGTCAACAGTTACTATTGGAACAAGTAACCAAATAACAGAATATTTCAATAAAAAAATGAGGGCCTGCATACATTTCAAATCACATCATACAGAGTGACGTAATTTAATTCATTTAGAATTCATTTTCTTTCTTGCAAATGGAACACTTTCTTTTATACAGATGATTAGTGATGCTTGTGAAGAGAACCACTTTTGAAAAGATTGTGGGAATAGGAGAAATTGTTCATTTTGAGCCTTTATTTCCTTTTTCCACCATATTTTGTTTAACTTGAGTGTAATGACTGCTTTGCATGAAGCAATCAACATATCCATTCTAGAATTGTTTCAGGTAATGTAGAAATTTAGTATATAAAATGAGTCACTTCCCACTCATGTGTATGTAAAGAACCTTTGAAGTGACTTGTCATGTAAGAGCCTTTTATTGCTGTTACATCATACACTTGATACTGATCCTTGGCTTCAACTCTTTCCCTCATACGACAATTCTGCAGCAGAAGACTTTGAACGTATTTTGACAAAACATAGAAAATCTCCATAATTGAATGGATAACTTATGACAAAAAGTGGAAAACATTGTGGCAAATTTGTCACAATTTTTTCAAAAAGCCGTCTGCTGCATAGGCGTCATAAAGCGTCTATATGAGGAAAGGGTTATATAACTCGGACCTCTAAGTCTAAATAAGAGCCTTTCCATTTCCAACATAAAGTAAATGTGCAGCAGAAATCTTTGAAAAATTCTAAGTTAAAATAAGGATAGTCACTATAATATATATATATATAAAAGTGTAATTATTAAATAGATTTGAAACATTATGACTAAAGTAGAAATTTCTTACTTTGCCATGTTGTTTTTGAAAGTCCCTCGCCTTGTTGCAGATTTTCAAAATGTGTCATGTTATTAAAAGGATTTTTTTTTATAAATATTACAATCCTTATTTCTGAACTGAATGAACCCTATGGTGTTGATACTTGTTGGTAATTGAATAGATGGTTTTTAAAGAGTACTTCAAACAAAAGGTACAGTTTAGAGTAGAAATATAAAGGAGATAGTGTCAGATTAACACCAACTTATCCCTCCTTATATAAGCCCCTGATGTCAACACTTATATTCTCATGGAGAACCTTAATTAACCCTTTCCCTCATATAGACGCTTTCTGATGCCTCTGCAGCAGACAGCTTTTTGAAAACATAGTGAGTGACAAAAACTCTCCTTTTGCCACAATGTTTTCCACTTTTTGTCATGAATAGGTTATCCATTCCATTACTGACATTTTCTATGTTTTGACAAAATATGTTCAAAGTCTTCTGCTGCAGAATTGTCGTATGAGGGAAAGGCTTAAATAGTCAGTGACCCTTTAGGCAATAATTATTGCTCATTGTATTTTAGATAAAACTTGAACCATTTAATTGGATATTGCTTTATAAATGTTCTCAATTAAACATATCTTAAATTATTAAACGTTAACACACCTGTCAGCTTTAAAAAAAATATTATAACATAGCATGTGATGAGAATTGATACGGTCTGAATTAATTGATGTGAAAAGACTAAGAGCTATTCCTCCTTTTCCCAGTATGATTTCAGATTTCTTCTGCAGCAATATGTTAGGGTATATGTTTCAGGTAATACGAAAACCTAAACATGAACTAAAGGCATTTTTAACTAATGATGAGTCATGACCAAGATCAACCTGCAAATCTGCACTTTGATCTTACTTACCAGAAACTGTAGATCACACTGACAGGAAAAGTTTTACAATTAATTATTTTTGTACATTTGAATCAGATTGCATGAAAGTGATGACAGATTTTAGTTGACACTTGCCATTAATGTGCCAGTTGGTTTTCATTAAAAATAGCTCATACTGCACTTTGAAAGTACTGTAGTTTATCAAAAGCATGATTAGCTCACAAAAAAAAAAGCAGATCAAGTGTCATGTTTCACATATATATATATCTACACTTATTTCAACAAGCAGATCCACGAAAAACAAAAATTAAACATGTTATTGAATAATGTAGTCTAATAAATTGTATTTCCCCAATATATATATATATATATATTTCTCTTTTAAATTGAAAAGATTTAAAAAAGCACTCAACATGTAAAAATATATAGCTGAATTGACACCTGAATTACGCAATGTGATTTCTAACGCAAACTACATCAAGACAATTATTCAAAATGCAACCTCCAGAGTGTTAACATTTGGCCTAGTGACCTACTTTTTTTGGCCTGATATGACCCATATTCGAACATTGACTTGACATGATCAAGAGAAACATGCTGACAAAGTTTTAACTTGCTCAAGGTAAAAATGCAGCCTTCAGAGTTTTACCAATATTTTCCTTCAATTTGGCCTAGTGACATAGTTTTTAACCCAATATCATCAACACCCATGTTCAAATTTGACCTAGATATCATTAAGAGAAACATTCTCACCAAATTTGAATGTGCTGAAGCAAAAAATGTGGCTTCTACAGACATGAACAATAATCAAACCAGAGCTAGACAAACATTCTGATAAAGTTTCAACAAGTAAAAAATGAAGCATCAAGAGTGTAACAAGATATTCCTTCAATTTGGTATTGCGACCTAAATTCTGACCCATATTTGAACTTGACCTAGATATCATTCAGAAAAACATTCTGACAAAATTCAAGCTGCTGAAGCCACAAAATTTAATTGTGGCCTCCAGAGTGTTAACAAGATTTTCCATCAAATTGGCCTAGTGACCTAGTGTTTGACCTGACATGACCCATATTCCAGCTTGGCATAGATATTAAGATAAACATCCTGACCAAATTTGAAGCTGCTGAAGCGAAAAAAGCGGCTTTTACAGTGTTAACATGATTTCACTTCCATTTGATCTAGTTTCTGACCCAATATGACCCATATTTGAACTTGGCCTAGATATCCTTAATAAACATTCTGACAAAATGTTAAGCTGCTGGAAGCAAAAAATTCAGCCTCTACAGTGTTAACAAGAATTCCCTTCTAATTGACCGAGTGACCTACTTTCTGTCCCAATATCAGGTAAAAAATAAAGGGGAACAGCCCAATTGACTCCTTTAATAGTCTGTTGTTTTGGCAAGAAAATTGGTTCTTTCGTTGGAAAATGAAAACCCTGCAATATGACCCATATTCAAACTTGACCTCGATATCCGTAAGACAATTATTCTGACAAATTTCAACATGCTCAAGTTAAAAATATGGTTTCCAGAGTGTAAACAAACTTTCCCTTCAATTTTACATCATATGGCCCTGTTTCGAACTTGACCTGAAGTTGAAGATATGACGACAATCTCATAAATAATTCACAACCAATGGGGGAGGATAACGTTAATGATTAGCAACCTAACTACCAGACGAATTGAACGTCAACCAACAAAAGGGCACTAATTAACAGACTCAGGGCCAAATTGAAATCTGGCCCATTCGAAATCTTACCTATGGTAGAATATCTGAATGAGCACTTATCAATGTGATTAGGAAAAGCGTAATCCTAAAATGGGTCTGCCTGGACATATTTATCATGAGACTGTTGACTTTGAAACCGAAGAATTAGATTTAACTTTTTTATATATTTTTTTATTGGCTTATCATAAAGAAAACTTGTTTCTCAATTATCTCTGTAAACAATTGGACAATTTATTGTCATACAATCAATATATATATTTACATGCGATAAATTAAAAATATATTTATATAAGGTAATGATAGTTCTATCAATCTATATCTCCCGTCCCCCACCCAATCATAGATAAACAATAAAATATCTAAATAATCTGCACAACAATTGTTCATCTGCTAATAGAAGTTTAATTAAATTAAAGATAGCTGCTCGCCAAATGGCCTTAATGCTGAGCACGAGAGTAAACAACATCAACAAAACCAAATCCAAGATTTGATGGAGATGAATTTCTGATTTAACTTTCATAAAGATTGAAAATGTAGCCTGTGGAGTGTTAACAAGGCAATTATTGACAAGCACACTGCATGAGGCACACTGCACGGACACCGGACAAAATGTGATCATAATAGCTCCATGTATATAATGAAGTTCTAGTAATTTTTAACAGTATTGAAACTACAATAACATTTATTATCATTTGTGACAGTAGTTGGCAGTATCATCTATAGAACAAGTTACAAAAAAATGTAAAAATCTAAATTAACATAAATTTAATTCAAAAGAATGTCTGCTAATTGCAAAAAGGCCACCACCTGATGATCATGTGACTTTTACGTCTTAAATATTGGGAACATCCTATTTTTAATGCATGTTGTAAACAGAAAGACCTCTTTAATAAATTCTGTGTTTTCCAGTTAATCTTTGGATGAGAATGGGAGAAAATAAATCAATCTGTTAGGCAAAATAATGTATTTCATTTTTATCACAAGTTTGGTCCCTTACAAAATATATATTTGAAGCTCATGAAAATTGGATACTTTTAACAGTTTAACTTGAGGATAAACCGATATGGATACCGGTAGATAAAAAGACTGAGCTAACACATGAGATATATATGTATATATATGATGTTTCAGTAAAATATTATTAGCTTTAGATAATTAAAAAAAACTCAAACGTAAATTAAAAGGTTTAAATTACAGTAGCACATTTAAGGGGTTACTCTTAATACCGGATAATACCAAATAATTCAAATAATACCAAATAATTAGAAAAAACTACAGAATAATACAGTTACTTTGCAAATAATATTCATATGTGTGTACATTTAGGTGAATTATATGAAAAAACATTTAAAAAACCCATGATTTTGTCATACAGTAGTAGTGACCTCTATTGAGAATGTATGGATTGTTTCCCTTGGTTTAATTCAGATGTAAAAGCGTAATGAAATGCTTGGAAAA
>JAUELF010233752.1:0-23054 GCA_031471495.1 Clinocardium nuttallii
GGTCGAGTGGTTAGCGTCGGGAAATTCGAAACAGGGTGTCCCTGGTTCGATCCCCAGTCGCGGCAATTCGGTTATGGTGGAGTGCCCTTGGGCACGTTTCTAGTCTAGTACTGGTTTGTTTACCAAGGGATCATGAATAATAAAAATTAATTGCGCGCTATATGACATATGCGCCATAAAACAATATACATTCATTCATTCTGAACTTAACTATCTTATTCTGTATTTTATCATTGGAACACGATTATTTGAATCGATTTTTGAGTCGGAATCGAAACGCTACCTTTACTCCACTCGATTTACAATATTTAGGATGAACTTAAAGGCTCGATCAAGTATGTTGGAAGCGTAGAAATACTTACTTTGGCGATCTTTCTGTTGTTTAAGTGATATCATATCGAACCAATTTTACGGTCGATATCATACCAAGTTAACGCATTTTGATATTTAAGACAGGAACTATTGGCGGTTCGAAAGGACCGAAATTGGTTTTTGCTGGCAACATACCACTTCCTACGGATCATCCATTTCAATTTACATTATATACGATCTGCAACTACCAAGACATCTCTCTGAACCCGAGATGGTGTTAGAAACGGAGTGCTGATATAGAAAGACAGATGTGAAATAATTCAAGTCTAGATTCAAGTCTCAAAATGATGCGTCTTTTCGGATTTCGACTACAATTGGCTCTTAACATGTTTTAGAACGTTATCTTAACATTCTTAACGGATAAAACAACTTTCTGTTTTGAATAAAATATAATGCACCAATTGTGAGAAATTGTGTATGTGTAGGTGATTACTTCAGTCGTTACAGCAGGTGAATTATAACATACCTCTAATGAATTGATACCTCGGTTTTATGTCTACGTGAGGACTCTAGTCTTTACAAAATATTAATTAAAACAAAACCTCTAACAAATTGGTGCGACGCACAGTGTGGATCATTTGCTACTTTTGAATCGTTACTGTTTTGTAGGAATCCTGATTGAGGGTATTGCCTGTATACTAGCGCCACTGGTTGGGGCCGGGTTCGGAGTAACATCATGTAGTCAAAACATTGGAGTTATTAGTTTGACCAAGGTAGTGTAATTATTTAATTAGTTATGAATCGAAAAACATACACCAATCAGTTTTGTTGATGAAAACACTAGTAATTGCTTTGGAAGTCGAGACAGATAGGATTGCTCACTAATTGTTAGTACCGCTGGCGCCTGAACGATTTTTTGTAAATTACCCCTATTTCAAATAACTCTATGGATAGCACAGATGACCTAACTGGGGGTCAGTTGTATACAGTTTATTCATATACGGATCAAAGTGATATCTTGAATATATTGCACTGTTTTATTTGTAGTTGCAGTTTATGCTTGTTTCTTAGGGGGTTGTTTTGCAAATAAAAGAGCAGACAGCTGTGCTTATACATTGTGTTTACCCGTAAACTTCAGAAATATATTACATACTAAATGGAACTTGATCGATCCTGACCAGGTTCCACTTAGTAGACAGAGCTAGGTCCAATGTGGTTTATGAAAAAACATTGGTAGTTTTCTTGTTGTTTGACCTAATTGATTTTGACTTTAACTTATTATCTATTAAAACTGATATGAATATTATAGTTTTTGAAGGCATTTGCAACATGAGGACACCGAAGCGGTTTGGCATCTAACTTTGAAATCATAAGAATGGCTCTGTCTCATGATTTAACCGGGAAACACCGTGAAATTTGGTTGAAGGTGACATAACACACCATTCAGAAGCAACATAAGGAATGAAAAGTGCACTAACTAGAAACGACATGTTTGAAATTTCTTTTCGCCAAATAAAAATGAAAACTAGAAATATCACTGAAGGTGATGAATACCCCCAGCTGGTGCCTGACAATATACATATGTATGAGAAATTCAAGGGGCCATAACTCATTTAAAAGTAATTTGATTGCAACACGCTTACAATATGCACAACTAGGCTTGGTATCAATCATTATTGTGAAGTTATATTAAATTATGATGAAAGGTTGCTGAGAGATAGTGTTCACAAGAAATGTCCAGACCAACGGACCGACAAACCGACCAACCGACCGACAAACCGACAAATCGTCAAGCGTGACTCATATAGCCCCCATATACTATGTATCTAGGGGTATAATAACCCTTCTACTTCTCAGGTAGTTAATGTCGTCGGTATTGTGTTATTACAGGTTGGAAGTCGACGTGTGGTTCTTGTGGCGGGATTTCTGATGATGCTGTTTGGATGTTTTAGTAAATTCAGTGCCCTCGTGGTGAGCATGCCGGATCCGATAATCGGAGCCTCGTTCCTCGTCCTTTTCGGTAAGTGTCGTAAAAGATCTGGCCCACTCGCTGTGACCAATACTAGTAAAGTGCATGTTTACTATATCTGTAAGTAAAGTGGCACAAATTGTTTCTTCGATGACGAAATTCCGGTTAAAATCCCTGTAAACTGATAATATCCCATCTCAGTATGAGGGACCTTTCTTTAAACGCATTCATTATCAAAATAAGCTTAAGCTTAAAAGTAATATCACATATCTTTTCGTGCAATGCTCCAGGAAAACCAACCTGAATTATTCACTTGTGAAAAAAGGACCAGCTGCGCATCCATGCTAAAAGATCAAATTATAAGCAGAAGTTTCGTACTACAATTAATTGACGAACAGTGAAGATGCGATAGGTGATCTGGAACTACATAAGTCATAAATATCTGAAATTTTATCTTACAACTATTTGTTTTTGAACATCTGATATGATATGGTAATGCATCTGCAACAGACGACTTTTGTCAGTATTATTGCAGAAGGATATACAATTTGCTTATTAAGGGTAATGTCTCCTTTTGTTATTTCGTTTTCAACTCTATAACGCTCATATATTTAGACATTTTCCTTCAAATTTCTTTCTGCTGTAGATGTGTTGTATGAGGGGGTAGATTGAAGCGTGCAATTGAATATTGCTAGGGACAAAACAGTAAAATTGAAAAATTGTGTTTTCGGGAAAAGAAGACCTCCGTATGAGCAAAGTTTCTTATTTTCCTTAATTATTCCTGAAGATATCTGCATTGTCGCCACCATAGGTATATTTATTTAATGAATGTATATTGTTTTATGGCGCATCGATAGATAAGGTCATTTAGCGCGCATTTAAATTTAATTATTCATGATTCCTGGGTAAACAAACCAGTACTAGGCTAGGAAATGTGCCTTGCCAAGGGGCAGTCCACCATGACCGTAGTGCCGCAACTGGGGATCGAACCCGGGACACACATATTCGAAATCCCCGACGCTAACCACTCGACCACAGCGGATTCCTATTTTCTTTTAAAAATCTACATATAACTGCCGTTTCAATAACAAATGATTTATATATTTAAGGGGTTCTGGCTGCCGTTGGTGCATCGAATCTACAATTCGTGGATTTAAACTCGTCCCGGAACTTGGTTGTATTCGGAATATCCATGTTTCTAGGACTAAGCTTCCCTAACTGGGTCGTCGCTAATGCTTCTTTAATTCAATCAGGTGGGTTATGGGTTTTTTCGATGTTAAGTGTAAAAGCCTTGAAGTTAGGTTCATCCAGATACAAAATAAAATATGTATTTGTCTCTGGTTTATCTTTTGTTAAAAACTGCTGTTATTTTATGATCATATCACATACTGTTAAGAGAGACATATTCATGTTGGAGAGTTAACATGAGGTTCATACAAGGTATCAGAGGTACAAACTATCGTATGATGAGTAGCGAGATGAGGTGGTTGTCAATCGTGTTGATCGGTTCGAGATAGAAAGTCAAAAGTAACCTTCATTTATTGTGGAAGTCGATTGAATTTATACTTGTATTACCCTTACCGCATTATAAGTAATTTGACATATTTTCTTTTGTTTCAGGCAATGCTAGCTTAGACCAAATCATTAATGCTTTGTTGGCAAATAATATGTTCATGGGATGTTTCTCAGCATTAGTTCTTGACAATATTATTCCTGGTAAGTATTGACATCGTCTATTGTCTGATTATTTGGTTCAGCTAGTGTTTACTTAAACAGTACACCAGTCACGGGATGTGTGTTAATTCACATACCGATGATTTTACTGGCTGCTCACACCAGTATTGCACACGCTATTAAAGTCCCTTGGGTGCCGTTCCATATCGGTTGTTTAGCGTATTGGCGTATTGATGGAATACGCGTTTTGCATTTCGAAATTTCGTTTGTCAGTCGTCGGAATGAGCGTTTACTGATTATGTAGAAGCCGTAAAAATCCATTTCCCCAAACATTGAATGAAAGTCAAAGAGTGTTGCTACAATTGTAGTTTGCTTCAAAAGGTTTCGGTCAGTGAATAATAGTATGTGATTGTGCGCAGAGACATCTTATTATACCACGGAGAAAACAATGTTAGTAGAGCTGTTTGGCTGAGGCCCGGGCAAAGCTATGCCGATTGATCACGTCCAAACAAAATATTTTCCTATATTTCCTATAACCATTTTATTGTATATTTTGTGTTTTAAACACTTCGGGCATTTAGAAATTTAACAATTGTTTGAATTGTTTTATTAAATTCACCTACGATTGATTGCACATTTATTGTCTTTTCGAATGATTTCTATGGTTGTGGAATATCGAAATTGACCTCTTCAACACATTGTTACAGTTTGTGTTTTATCTTATTCGGGTATGTACGCATGGATATGTGTATTCTTTATATCGATGTAGATACGCACAGTATGTTCAGTAAAGCGAAGACACAAATTCTATGTTTACATCGGAGAATTATAAAAAAACAATCAGATAATCTACCTTAAAACAATTATTTGCTTATACATCCTAGCACTAGTTACATTTCTCTTGACTTTGTTTAGCATGTATAATTAAAATATACATAGAACGTCAAGGAATATATTTTCTTAATATGTGTCGTGAATCTACAAACAGCAATTGCAAAACGTCACAGTATTACGTCCGCAAATACGTTTACATGTATTCACACATATCTATTTATATGAAAAGACCAGATTTTGGTTATGCGCATCAATTTTCCACTGAATGTCGTCGACAAATAAAGTTAACATTGATAGATAATAAACTCATCAATTGTTTGATTGGTGCGCTTTGATACGTTACTGTAGGGGGTGGGGGAATTCCTTCTTAGCAGCACGTGAAAAATATCAAATTATATCATATCAAAGTATACAATATCGACAGCTACTGTATCCTTTTGAAGTATGGAACACAGAAGGATCAATATTATAGTAAACAATAAAAAGTATTATTGTATGCTTTGATATTTTTCCTTCTTTTTTTTGATAAAAGGATGCAATTATCAGTCGATATTGCAAGCATCGATATTGCACTGAGATCTATTTCACGTGCTGCGAAGGACGGAACTATTGCATTACAGTAACGTAACTTTGGAGACCAGATAATACTGTTTGATACATCCTTGTGTACATTACACGCTATGCAATTCGAAAGATGTACACACAGACCCAATTCAGTCTATGCATAGCGTTCTCTACGTTTGTAAACTGTAAATATATACGTAGTCTTTGACGTATTAATGTATTTTAAAGACATCGGTATGTGTAGACGATCCACTATATGACTTGTTGTTTTTTATATTCGTTGATCTATATACACGTTTATCTCAATTCAAATGATATCGACGTATACAGTGGGATTTAACTGCTAGGTTGAATGTGCGAATGGTTGTTTTAAAGGTAGGTCTTCTGGTCATGTTTGTCATTTTCCCATGCAGAGTAGAAGATGTGTGTTCGCTTTATTGAAAATACTGTGAGGGTCAAAAGGGTCATCTAAATTGTTATAAGGAACACAAATATCCAGACCTAAATACCTGAATAAGATAATACACGAGTTCTTAATGAAACACATTCTTAGAAAAAGCATTACACACCATGAATTTCGAGTCGAAACCAAATGGGGAACAATACCCGTTCGTTAATTTATATTTTCCACGACCCTAGCAAACATCGAAACGGACGCGTAATTGCGCGAAAATCGCAGATATTAATTTATTAAAACAATTCAAAGCAGTTGTTTATTTTCTAAATGTATTCTCGAAATGTTTAAAACATACAAAACGACAAATTCTAAATAGCAAATATCAAAATATACAATAGAAAGGTTTTTTCATGAGTAGAACGATTGTGTCGGAACTCGCTCAACAAAACTATTTTCCCATCTTGATGCAATAACCTACATGTATAATACCGAATGCGTACCTGCTTTGTGCATGGAAATATTATATTCGGAAACTCTATGCTTATAATAAGAGCAAGTTATCTCAATCTCAAAAGGGGTGAACAAATCATAAACATTCGATTTTATTAGAATATATAAACAAGAAGTTTGCGTGAAAATATGTGCAAAATATTACGCCCGAATACAACACGACGGATAAAAAGACCATGTTTATCTAGTAAAAGGCGTTATCGATATGGGAATGTGGTGTAAATCAAATTGTGTAGGGCGACGCAATACACATGCAATTCTTAAAATACGAAAAATTACGCTAGACTTTCCCGTTCTTTGTTGGTAGGTACAGACGAAGAGAGGGGCATCCTCGTATGGAGACAGATTCCGGATAACACATCGGACGAGGACAGCGACAACTCAGACTACGACAGTCTCTATCTTACATTAAAAACCTACGATCTTCCATATGTTACAAAGTACCTTAACGGGTTAACATGGAGCAAATATATTCCCATCTTTCCTGCTTTCGCTGGATTTGGCGATAGGATGTGTCCTTGTCGCAATCCCGGTCAGTATAATCCGGCTGAAAAGGAAGAGGTTTTCAGTGAAGATGATGTTCATGAGTATAATGGGAGTGTTCTTAACATGGAAAATTCTCCTGTGTGAATATAATGAGAGACAATTATGGCACAAACTTCTAATACATGTAGTCGTATAACATCATAATAATATGACTTGGTGCAAATTAAGCAAATCGTTTTCTGCACGAAACGATTAAAAGTTCATAAAAGTGCAGATACAGTATTTCATACTGGAATATTCTATAAATGAAATATTTTCGGTGAGCTGTTTCTGTATTTATTTATTAAGTAAATAGAAATTACTGCACAAACTAATAGCCAGTCATAGTTCAACATGATGATTGGACTTGGCGCAAATGAAGTAGAGGGTGTTCTGGAAGCAACAATTTAAACTTCATAAATGCGTAGATCGTATACTGGGAGAGTCTTCAAATTAAAGATGTTCGCAGAGCTGTTTCTCTCCTTTTTATTTTATTCTAAGACTTGTATTCACTTTTGATTGTAATCATATTAACAATACGTTAAAACGTGAACAATATCTGGCGCATCAGTGTTAGGATGCGTTAGGTGGGCTTCCTGCACGAAAAGAGACCAGCAATAAAATCTTTGATAATTTCAACTGCATTCCAACATACTTTGACAAGCATTTTACGACTTTGAACTTTGACAATATTGTGAGAAATACTTTCCTTAATGGTTAAACGTGTTTCTAAAAAGTTACACATATCCTTTTAACCAATGGATTATATCTAAAAAGAAAGACGTTGTTATTGTCATCAGCAGGCGACGGATTTGTATCGATGTGTATAACGGATTTGGGTTATCGAGTTGTAAGATTCCGAATCCTAACTCACGTCGGGTCGAAACCTGTTTCCTCTTCATAGTCCATATTTACAAACGAAGATGTGAATGGTTCCTTACTTAAACCATTTTCAAGATTTTCTAAACAGTATCACACTACTTTTCTCCTATCTAATCCATATTAACGAACAAAAGCGTATCATTTTGTACATGAGCGAAACATGTGTGTTGGCAGTTTACCTTTCTTAAGGAGTTAACAGTTCTAACCCTTTCTCACAAACAGATGCTTTCTGACGCGTCTTCAACACAATGCCTTTGAAATCATTGTAGCAAGAGATACGTGTTTGACATTATGTTGACAAAGTCATCTGCTACAGATGTGTTGTATGTGGGAAATGTTTAGCAGTTATTTAAAAACATGCAACAAACTCATAGACACCATATATTCATACCCCGCTTTAAAACTCAGTAACAGCCATGCTTGATTAATTCGGTGCTCTACGAAAATGTGTAGACCAGTGTAAATACAGATCAGCTAGAGCATCCAAGAAGTCTTATCTGGATATATACTGCTGCCTATAGGTCATAGAAGGTTTCAAGAAACTTGTGTCAAGTAGTATTTATTTGGATCCTTACAAGTAATTCGAAGTCTTTTTCAATATGTGTAATATTTACGATTATTTTGTTTTCTTCTACACCGCTCAAGTATATGATATCCTGTATCAGGATGATTCAATTTGACTATATTAGTCTTGTTGACATAATTCTTTTCCACAAACGGTCATGGTGGAGTACCTCTTTACAAGGCACATTTCCTAGCCTAGTGCTGGTTTTTAGATCACCTGATCAAAAGCCTCAAGGTGATCTCTTCAGATCACTTTTTGTACATCGCCAATCGTCCGTCATCCGTCAGTCCGTCGTTAACTTTTAGATTTAAACATCATCATCTCATCCTAAATCACAGGAACAATTGCAACCAAACTTCACAGGAATGTTTCTTTGGTGGCCCTTTATCAAAATTGTTCAAATATTAAATTCCATGTAGAACTCTGGTTGCCACGGCATCAAAGAATGAGAAATTAACCAAAACATATCTAGTCTGAAAGAAGAAGTTCCATGCCTTTGATATTTGATATGTTGCATCATCTAGTCAACCTCTACGAAGATTGTTCAAATTTGAAACCTGGCGTCAATCGACCCCTCCCCGGCGGTCACTTGTTTTACATCGACTCATATAGGGAAAAAAATATTCTTGTTTAAAAAGAAAAAGGCACAGGTCTTTGAGTTAACCGAACAGGTATTGTATTAATTGATATAACCGCTAAGCGGATTCTATAAACGAAAATATCTCCAAAGAAACGCACGCAGTGTTTGAATCCTTTAATATTGGTTGAGAAGTCTGATGCAAATATATTTTTGGGAGAATGAAATAGTCTTCAAGTTCTTGTATTGTTATAAATTTTTACAAATGTGGCCTGTTGCAAAGGCATCAATTGATGTGCATGTAATACACATAATTGTCGGTAAGGTATTAAAATTAAACATTTTCTTAAAATATAATAGTTTGTGATCATTTTGAAAACACATCTGCTTAAACATATACTGCATGCGTTTATTTTCCTCTACTTGGAAACATCTGAGGAAAATACACCACCTGGAAAATCGGAACACCCGTATGTCTTTCGTCTTAAGCTAAAATAGTATTTGCCAATACACAATTGCTCTACATGGATGTTTGTTTATTTCCTCTAAACTAAAAGACGTCTGCTGTAGAGGCGTACACATAGTTTGCCTGTAGCTGCGTAGAGTTTACAGGTATTACTGATAATCGTCAACCTTGTGTAACTCTTTCCAAACCACAATACATCTGTTGTAGATGACACAACCATGGTGGGCACACTATTGTCATTCTCTTTTAAAGGAAGTGTAATTAATGAATGAAGTTAAAATCATGGTGGAAATTGTAACATCATTTACAATTTCTTATTTTGGGACCATGTTTCGCAATTTGTACTGTACTGACGACAAAACCATGGTGGGAACACTATTGACATTTTATTTCGAAATGAAGTATAAGTAATGAATAAAGTTAAAATCGTTGTTGAAAATGAAATAGCATTTTTTATTTATTTTATGGTCATAATGTTTCGCAATATGTACTGACTACAATACAACGATGGGAATACTATTCACATATCATTTTGAAAGGAAGTATAATAAATGAATGAAGTAAAATAATTGTGGAAAATGGAATATCATTAACAATTCTTCTTTTGTCACAATGTTTCGCAATATGTATTGTACTGACGACAAAACCATTGTGGTAACACTATTGGCATTCTCTTTTGAGGAAGTATAATTAATGAATAAAGTTGAAAACATTGTTGCAAATGAAATATAATTTACAATTTCTTCTTTTGTCACAATGTTTCGCAATACGTATTGTACTGACAACAAAACCATGGTGGTAACACTATTGTCATTCTCTTTTAAAGGAACTATAATTTTTAATAAAGTTAAAATCATGGTGGAAAATAAAAAATTGATAATTTTGAACAATTTCCCTTTTTGTCCCAATGTTTCGAAATACCGTCAAAAACTCAAAAATACATCTATATGTGGGAATAAGAGCTACTAGATAAACACATCATCAACGTTTTATTTCATGTGTAATGATTTTTATCTTTTGCTTCAACGACTTTTCCATTTAGTTAATCCAATGTCGAGAAATGCGTGATACAGCTCATGGCCATACGATTGCTATCAATGTTGTTTTCGCATCCCGCATCTACGGTCAGCATTTGTTTTGTGTTCTTTTGCCGCAGTGATTCAACACGATTTATGACTATAAATAATTTGACACATAAGGCCTGTGCCAAAACAGACGTTGACATCGAATATGTTAGTGAAATCAATGAAACAAAACTACACACAGTCAATTAAATTATTTGAAAACAGTCATCGGTGGTGCAGTATTTGAGTGTTCGCATCGGTTGCGGGAGGTTTCGTGTTCGATCCCCGGGTAGGTTCATACCAAATGCATGTACATTTTAAATGGTATTAATGGTTTAACGTCATTGGCGTATATTATTGTGGGGTTTGCATTCCATATCGACTGACTTGTTGTTGTCGTGATGTCTGGATTAATTGTAGTACTGGTAACTTACCGATGATACGACGTGAATAAATGTTAAACACGGGGTAAAGTACGACTCGAGCAATAAACTAGGACGTCTCGTGGACAAACAAGGATAGTAAAGAGCAACATCCCTGAGGCAAACAATGATATACCATCATGGTAATTTCTTTTCTTTCTACAAATACCATTATAATACATTAGAAAGAATTATTTGTTTAAATATTAATTGCCATATAAGTATGTGTGCATAACTTCGTTTGAATTCCTGATCAGGTCCTATACGTGTATCCTCTCGGTGTTTTATGTTGTAAAACAAAGCATTATGTTGAGTTATTAATGAAATATTTATAAATATAAAGAATACTAACATTTTCGTTTAACAATATATTTGTTTATTTAATTGTTAAATAATGGTGTTTACAAGGAAATTACAATATTATGCCAAATACATACATAAACAGATAGTAGATTGAATCAAGCGTAAATATTCACAGTTGTGTAATTCAAAATAAAAAAGGTAAACTTTCAAATTTTTAAATCAGTATAATTTGCTTAATAACTTCACGCGGTGTTATATTTAGTAAGTTATTTAGATTATAAAATATTCAAGCATCTGTCATCTATTGACAAGTTTGTCCGGCCATGACAGTTGATTGATATTAAAACTTGACAATTAAAAGAAATATCGAATCTTGTTGATAAAAATCATCTGTATGAGAGTTTAAGTCAACAGAACGAGTACATGATTCATCATCCAGTTTGACTCTAGTCACACTGGGGACAAACCCAGGACAAGTGCGCCGAACACACACCATTTCCGGCCCTGTAAAGACTACCAACGACACGGTTCAAACCAATATATACTCGCTCATTCTCGTGCCCATCGTCCGCTTGGCCGTTCAAGGCATAAAGGCACTCGCTACATACGCTGTAATCCAGACCTTCGTTGTTTGTAATTCTGATGTGCTCGTTACTGACGTACAAAGTGACGTTATGTACGGAAGGGCTCATGGCACCATATATGTGCATTATACGATCGAATTGTGGACACTTGTCGCTTTGATATACTGTTATTCCGTCGTTCAAGCCCTGCACCTCTGCATCGTTTTTCTGATGGTTACTGTCACCTCCTGCAAGGTTAATGGTCAAATGTACACTATAATTGTTTGAACGTAATTGAACGCCGTTGTCAACAGTACTTATCAAGAAGTCCATCAATGTGACTCGTAGCTCCCTTGCAACTACAAACAACATACTTTACTGACAGCTGATGAACTTCATGAATTATTAATATGAGTCACATGAGAACCGAGATGCACATATTGTGTAATTGATTGTAATTATCAACATGTATTCATCTAACATCGTTTCCATGGTGAGTTTACGGCGATGTTGAGAACAGAGCGAAACCTGACCGGACTAGAATGAAGCTCAAAATGATATGTATATTTGCTGGGCGGAAATAACCAAAGACATGCAGCATGAGAAATCAAATATTTTATGTTAAAGGAGCGTTTGTCTTTTGTGACAATGGATTCTTGAAAACTTTGAATAACATATGTTTATGTAAATATAAATGGTGCTAACGGTTAACAGCTACTTAAAGCATATTTTGGAATATGCATAATCGAGATATATCATTTAAATCCAAACATCCCATTTCGATCCCTATACAATCATACTCGAAATTAATGTAAATAGCTAACGCATCTATCATGACCAACTTGTTTTAAATTTAGATGCAAAACATTATTGAATGACAAATTATGGTAAAAAAGAAATTTATTTTAAAAGAATGACAATGAAGACAGATTTCTGTAAATGGAATAGCATTGGAATACTAGGTTATTAATTGGTCAATGAAACAAGTGTCACTCACCCCATCCGTTATCTGATATGCTATCACCAATATTGAATAGCCACCCACTTCTGTCTTCACTGGAAAGTTCCAGTTCTACTTTTAGCATTCGTCGGCCACAATGCGGTGAGTTGTTGTCAATACGTTCGAAATCAGCCTAAAATAATAGAATGTATAACCTATGTGTCTGAGCAGTTAATTGATAGCCATTTTCTGTAAGCATTTGCATTCCCGTATAGGGAGTTACGCACGCATAGTCACGGATTTTGTTTAAACTTCATATATTTACTCAACTTGATGGAATAAACCTAACATGGCAGAAAATACATTGTAATGGGCTTTGTTTGCCATTCCAACTGGCTCACTTGTTTCATTAGACTGAATCGTTATTATTTAAGAAGAAAATTCTCTATTTTTTCCAATCATTTTTTTGCATAAATGAAGAACTGTTTGCAGAAATTTATACTTTCCATCAAAAGTCATACTTTGATAAAGGAAATAAGACAAAATACATATGGGTATTGATGTAGTTGTGTACGGATTGATAAAGACTACTCGGAACAGCATGGACAGATTTGTTGATCGTTAATTACGGAAGTGAACAATCTATGTTAACACCGGCACATACATAATACAAGTTTATAATATTGGTAGTAGGTCATTTTCTGCCGTTATCATGTTTCCTTTCTTTGATTTTACCAGCTAAGGAGATGGTACGTATTTTGAGTTCACTTTGGTTTTGTTTTCATTTTCTACAAGTACTTAATAAGGCCTTATGAACAACAA
This sequence comes from Clinocardium nuttallii, assembly GCA_031471495.1. Lineage (NCBI taxonomy): Eukaryota > Metazoa > Mollusca > Bivalvia > Cardiida > Cardiidae > Clinocardium > Clinocardium nuttallii. Next base: position 13,390 of record JAUELF010233752.1, read on the forward strand.
TGAATAACAGATTCATAAACACCAACACCTGTTCTGATAACAAATATAAAAAAGCTTTTTGGAGCAGTGCCTCTTAAATAATGTTACCATGGCTACAAAGAGTATAATCTTTCAGATTTTGCCAAAATAATAAATAATTTTAATGTGTATATAACTATTGCCACGTACGTTAAAACAAAAAAATGTTACATGGATATCATCAGCTATTCTAAAAAATTATGTTAAAATATTGCAGGGATTATGACTTTTTAATGAGTGACAATGGTTACGAAAAGTTTCATTTCTCAAATTTTCATATAATCATTATTTGTTCATGTATTGGGAAATAACTTGATTTGATAATAAAACAAATGCTTTGGTAAAATAAAAGTTGTTAAACAAATTCCAGAAGGAACGACTATGCACTAGAGTAAATATGCTTGTTCCTATGGTGACAGGAGGAGGACAAACATTTGAAATTTCTTAAACCATGGCAAGCACCTACACAAAAGATGAAGTAAAATTTAATTAGGAAATTCATTGGTTATAAATCGGATAATTTTCTGTACATGTATCCCCTAAATAGGTTCAAAAGATTCCCTCAATGGCGTTACTAAGGAAATAAAACACAATTTAATGCACAAAATATGTTTCAAATCGGCCTGACACTTTCGGAGAAGAAGATTTTTTAAGTTTTATCTATAGCTATATAAGGCAAAATAGCCCCGCCCTCTGGCGGCCATTTTTTTTTACCAATTAACAATGCTTGAAGGAATCTGATACAGTGTCACCCAAGGAACATTTTCACAAAATTAATTTAAAATCGGCTGAACACTTTTGGAGGAGAAGATTTTTTAATTTTTCACTTTAGCCATATAAGGCAAAATATCCACACCCTCTGGCGGCCATGTTTTTGACCAATCAACATGGCTTGAAGGAATCTGATAGAGGGTCACCCAAGGAACATTTCTACAAAATTATTTGAAAATCGGCCTGACACTTTCGGAGAAGAAGATTTTTTAAGTTTTCACTATAGCCATTTAAGGCAAAATAGCCCCGCCCCCTGGCGGCCATATTTTTCGGCCAATCAACATTTCTTGAAGAAATCTAATACAGGGGTCACACAAGGAACATTTCTACACAATTATTTGAAAATTGGCCCGCCACTTTCGGAGAAGAAGATTTTTTAAGTTTACACTATTTCTTTTATTTCGGTTGCCATCGAAACCAGAATTTTGAATGGATGAAAAAACCTTGAAGGATTCATTCCGTAAACAACCTCCCTTTAACGGAATGAATAGCATTACTATGCTAATTAGATACTCATTAGAACACTTTATAAAAAAACACTTATCAAGGGAAAAGCCACTTTAGAAAAAAACCAAGTACCCAACACGTGTATATTCGTACGCACGTACAGACGCACGAACACACGACGGACAATTCGCCAGGACATAAGCTCGACTGGCGTTCAGCCAGTTGAGCTAAAAATGATTCTCCATAATTATAAAAAAAATATCACGATTCCAATTTAAGTAATGCAGCAGATTCTAATATCTTCCTTACTGCAATGATAATTGTCTGACTACAATATTTGGTTGGAGGACGATCTTTTCTTTTTACAAAATGTTATGACAACTGTCTGATTTCAAGATTTGATTGAAGGACGATCTTACACACAGGTATCTATTATAAACTCGATGTAATGAAAACTGTCTGATCGATCGTATATATTGTAAACTTAATGTAATAAAAACTGACTTAAAAACGTTAATAAAATACACTCGTATAAATTGTATACACACAACTGTCTGAATTGAATTTTTTACTGAAGGACGATCGTATCTATTGTTTTCCCAAAGTAAATAAAACAGGCTGTGTATAGGACGAACGTATGTATTGTAGTCTCAATGTCATGTGAACTATATGATGTTTTGGGTTTGAGATAGGAACGATCGCATATATTGTTAACTCATTGTGATGATTGTTGTCTTACTACACGTTTTGATTGAAGCACGATTTTATCTATTTTAAACTATATGTGATGAAAAATATCTGATTTTACGAATGTCCCGAAGAACGACCGATCTTCTTGTATACTCACAGTGGTGATTGTTATGTTACTCCGCGATTTGATTGAAGGACGGTCTTATATAGTGTAAACACTCTGTGGTGAAAACTGTCTGACATTAGGGATTCCTCGAAGGACGACCGTTCCTCTTGTATACTCACATCAATGAAAACTCTCTGACTACATGATTTGACTGAATGACGAGCGTATCTATATATTTCTCACTATTAGAACTGTCCAACTTCACCAATTGATTAAAGAAGGGACGTTTCTACTGTATATTGATTGTAACGAGAACCGTCTGGCTTCTAGATTGTATCGAAGGACAACGGTATCTATTGTGAACTCTCTGTGATTAGAACTGTCTGACTTCTCGATTTGGACGATCGTTTCTATTGTATACTCACTGGATGAGAATCGTCTGGCTGCACGTTTTATTGAAGGACGATTGTATCTATTGTATTTTAGATGTTATCGGTTTGATTTAGAAACGATCGTAACTGTTGTCTGTTGTAAACTCTCTGTCATGAACATTATCTCATTTCACGATTTTCCTGAAGGACGATCGTTCCTCTTGTATACTCACTACAATGAAAACTGTCTGACTACACGATTTGATTGAAGGACGATCCGTATTTATTATATACTCACTGCAATGAGAACTTTCTGGCTACATGCTTGTATTGTAGGACTACTAATTGTTTGCACTGTTACTCCTGTCAATGCACCTTCCTGCGATCTCTCTGACTTGACTGGAATACATTTGAAGTGCATTACAAATTAAATCAGATAGTATTCTACATGTAGTCAAATAAGTACTACTAAAGTAGAAATAACGTCTAAATAACGAGAAAGTTTATGTTATCCTTTTCAATGCAACTTTAATCTGCTGCACACATCCTTTCACATTTAAGCAAAATCATGAGAAACCTCTATAAATTATTGAAAAGATTCATGAGCAATATCTCTTTTTGTCACAATCTTTTCATAATTGTCTGCATCAGATGAACCAAAATTCGTCTTCAAGTGGGTTTGGATTAGGCTACTCTATCACAGACATCTCCAGACATCGATCCGCAATTCAAACCCTCTTGACTTGAAGACGCATCTTGGGGCAATTGCAGCAGATTGAGTTGGATATTATTCTCAGATTGTGTTAATTATTTCCAAATAGTAACGTTACAAAGTGCTACCATTCAACATTATAATGTTAAAACACCAGCTAACAGTGTTTACATCGTTTGTAGATGGCAAGGATTGAAAAACAAATAGGCATATATAGAACATAAAACAACCTGGTAAATTTATAGCGTTGGCTGCGTGTAAATACATACGTATTTTTAGACGTAATAATGTGACGTGTATATAAATAGTATTGCTCGATTGTAGATTCCCTTAACATTTGACATACGATATATAGTGTTTTTTTGGTGACGATCTTTAAAGTGTATCTCAATAACACATGACCAACAAAATAAAGACTTATTTATTAAATGCATTGGTGAATAAGCAAATGATTAATTTACAGGTAGATCTTCTGATTATTTTTGTCATTCTTCGATTTTAATATTTCCAACGCGAAAAAGAAGATGCGTAAATACCGGAATAAGATAATTACCGAGTTCTAAATTAAATCCAGGGTTACATATCATTGTGGCGATGTTTCAAGTTCGAGTTGAAATCAAATGGTAGCATCGATGCCAGTTCGTAATATATAGGTATAGTTTAACAATTAAGCATTGGAAGCAAACTATTTTGTTAGCCTTATTATTCTCACAAACAGGTTAATCAAACTTTACGTTTCAAATGTGTCAAGTGGGGTCCAAAACTAGGTCACTAAGTCAAATTTTAGGAAAGGCTTCTGAACACATTAGTTAAGTATCTGGTTTCCAATGTGGTGTAAGCGTCCTTTAACAAGTGTTATTTTGGCGCGGGCTTTCAATTCGACGAATAAACTTTATTAGTTCTTAAATGAATTATTAAAATATGTTACGACTACGTTTTGTGAGGAATAAGGCTCAGCAAATTTAATTTCATAAGCACATTATCGTTCCGCGATGTTGGATCTTATTGACTTTCGATAACGGGATCCACAATATGTCCATGTGTGTATGGCCCGTGGAATCATATATGTGTATGTTTAATCAGAAATATATTTCAGTGAGACTGTTCTAATACAATACGTGATTGACCGAGGAGGTCCAATTCTCTTACGTGTAGTTGACCGGAGGTTTATGGACAGCTGTCCAGGTTCACAGCACGTTTGTCTTGCGTGAGTTTCTGAAGTGATAATTATTTGTTTCAGTTAGATTAATAAAGTTGATTTTTCTCATGTAAATTGATCTTCAAAACTGTGAGATTATTGAAGGTCAAGCTCAATCTCTCCTTTATTCGCACCGTCTGATGCAGATCCTTCCAAGTTCGTTTCGCTATCTGGTTGTACAATGATACTGGATAAGAAGTGGAAACCACTTAAATGTATACTAAAGCATATTTGATCGTGTCTAGTTTAAGATACATCTCTAGCTGACCCTCGTGTTGTCGATCGTGTTCTCTTGTTCTCTCTCCCTCTCTCTCTCGATCTTTCTCTCTCTCTCTCTCTCTCTCTCTCTCTCTCTCTCTCTCTCTCTCTCTCTCTCTCTCTCTCTCTTTCAGTCTCTATCTTCCTCCGCTCCTTCCCTCTCTCTCTCTCTCTCTCTCTCTCTCTATCTCTCCCTCTCTCGTGATTTCCGTGGATGCCGCGCCAGATTTCTAAACTGTTAAAATATTTACAACGGCAGTCACGGTGCGGATAAGACACCTAGTAGGTGAACGCAGTACGTAATAGGCAGTAACAAATCTTGGAGGCGGTCTGTAGTTGGACGCCCGCGTTGTCTCACGTCCAATCCGTTGTGTCCATAGTGGCCTGAAACGTGAGTGAATGTTTTACCAAGCATAACACCTCACAGAATATAGATGTAAACGTCGTTTTTGACGAACTATGTTGACCGTGTGGCTGAAGTAATCTAAGTCTAATTCAGTCACGTGTAAAGATAACAAGTTAATCAAATTACTTACCCAGGGTAACAGAGGAGCACCGTTGAGCGTTACAACGATCTACTGCACAACACTGTGAGCAGGGGACTGATGAAAATTGAATGGACCTTCTTCCAATAAATGCAGATGCAGCTGATAGGCATACCTTTAAAGACAATATGAATTATTGTTCATGTATGCGTTTTAGTTCTATGTTTTATCTTATTGTTTCGCATGTAATGCATTATGTCTTTGTCGTTTACCTTTTAGAAATGTAAACGATGACCATTTATACTTTAAAAATACCTTAAGAAGATCCGTAGTTGAAATTTTCGAGCGCAATACTACGGAATACTATGGTTTGCCAAATTTAACTAAGAAAGAACCATTTTTAAGTTTATAAATGGGAAACGTGTGTTTTATTGAAGCAAATATGCATTGTTATGCCTAAATGTCGTTTATTTACATAATAAATGAATCCATAGTTACGAATTCTAAGTATTTCCCATTGTGGTGCCTAAGTGATTGATCAGTTTTGCTTATTGCTATATACATGTTAAACCTATGATCGATTGTGGCCAAAATCAGTAAAATTTGTTTCACTAAAGTACGTGTTAAACGACATATATATTTCTAAAGACTCACCGTATCTGTTTTACACTCATGATCGGTCAGTGCATCTTGTCCCAAGCCAAATGTTGTTGAATAACATCGCTGTAATATTTATAAAGAGAGCATTGAAGACCGGCCTTAAGGTACGTAAATCGGGCACTTGTTAAGGAAGACCGGATTTAGGGAACACGTAAACGAGAACTTATCCTGGAACACCGGCGAATCGAAAACTTGTCTAAGAAGACCGAGATTAGGATATGTGATTCGCAAATACCTCAAACACTTAATATAAAGTTATCATTAAATATTTACCGATAGGCATGTTACTTATACCACTTCATCCGTCAGTCTTGCATTTCTTACTAAAAGACCAATAACAATAATGGTACTAGAATATTTTTATGCTTGAGAAGAATACGCAATTAGGACAAAGATTAATTAAAATCATTACGAAAGTAAATAGAACAATAGAATTCCAGTACCTCTCCATGGTGTGTAATGTTGGTACATGAGGCACACTGCTGGGCTTCTAGAGAAAGTAGAATTTAGAACCAAAATATAAGATAATTATTTTAATCAAATGTTTCCCATCAGTTAATCAGAGGTAGTAATGAATGTGCCAACAATGAGGACTTCGAAGAGCATGCGCACTTGAAGCGTCCCACCAGATCGTTAATCGACAGGATCTTCTATATCAGCGCCGAATTGTTTAAAGTAGATTGCTTCATGTTCATAATCGGGTACTCCATTTCCCGATAAGAGCTGACTCAGATGAATCTGTGTTGTTTACAACTCCCCCGCGCTTACAGAGTTAAAACTACTATAAAATAACGATACATGTATCATCCATACCGTGTGCATATCCCTTGTGGTTTTACATCACATAACATTTTTATTTAGTTCATACCGGACTTATTAAGTTGTGTACATCATCATACTAGCGCGACAAGAACACAATTTCCCTGAAGCGCACACATTGTGTAGTTAAATGTTAATTATATTGATCTAATAAAGAAAGAAAAACGACAGTGAACGCCTGAAAAGATTATGCGAAAAATTGCAATCGAAAAAAAATGAATACTATCTTTTCACATCATGGTGTAAATGTTTGTAAACATACACGAAGCAGGACTTTCGTTTATGCATATTTACGTTTATATATATGCGCACAACACCATTATGAACTCTGCTTAATATATCGACCAATATCAGCATGTGCAGTCCACAAAGACTATATATCAGGGGAATAGAGTAATGATTCCTGAAACAGAAAATCCACAGAAGGCGAAAAATATGTCCGGGTTAGTTTATGCGGCATGTTTACGCTGAGCAGACTCATATATATACCGTATCTATTTATTTCAGAATGAAGTGGTCCTAATTATCTCTTCGGGTATCAACGGTTAAATTTATTTCCACAATACTTTAAAGGTGCTGAACTCCAGATGGAGATAAAAAAAATTGAAAAGTTGAAACTTCTGCAAGTATTGCTAATAGTTACAACGAAGTTAGTAAATTATAAAACTATTTTGTCAGTAAACGTTGAAAAACAGTCAGATGAAAGTCAAAACAATATACAACATCTGTCTGACTGGGTATATCCAAGTAAAAATGAAGCTTTAACGATAAAGATGTAGATGTTTATTGTACTGGAAAGTGAAAATATTACTCTAATGTTATTCCAGAATTATGATTCTTATAATTCTAGACGACTTTTGAACATCTTTAAAACTTTGACTATAATATCTTTAATATGCAGTTCAGCACCTTTAACTTGATATTAAGAGCCAGGAAAGTTTAAATGTAACCATGCTCATGTATTTATATCATGTCATTGTTTTAAAAAAAACATAAGGTAAGTAAATATTAACAAATGATGTAGATATATCTATGGATTTTTTTTATCGTTGCTCTTTAAATTTTGACCAACAATGTTCGAATGTCAACATAGCACAAACAATGTTTCTTTGCTTCGATTAAAAAATATGAAAACAAAGGGAATGACAAACCTGTAATTGAAATGAGAACTGCGAACACAAATATTTCTTGTAACATCGTGCACGTCTGATTTATTTTTTGACAATAAATTAATTTGTTAATATGTTAATAAGTTTCTCCTTTTATATGATAAATATGTTGTTGGAAATGTGACATCTGTCGTAAGACATGAACCGTGCTCTGGGAAAAACAAGAAATTCAAGGTTATACTATCTCCTTTGGTCACGATGTTATTGTTTTTCTCAATAATAATTATACTTACATTTACAGAGATTTTTCCAGATGATTTCAAATTTGTCAGTTGCATATTTGTTGTAAATTGGAAGAGGTTAACCCTTTCCAACATTCAAGAACTCTGCAGCAGACCACTTTGAAAACATACCGAAACACTTTGGAAACTCACTTTAAATGAAAGTTTTGAGACATGTCTTCTTTTGTCACCATGCTTTCAAAAAGCCGCCTGCTGCGGAGACATCAGAAATCATCTGTATGAGGGAACGGCTCGAGGTTGTTTGGAGTGCCGCTGTTGTGAAACACGCCGTGTAAAAACTTGTATTATTTGGTATTGATTAAAATGTGAATGCTCACAAATAATCTGTTCATACGCACATTCCGAGCTCGAACATTTACATGTTTAATGTATTTATACGGCATAACGTGACTATAGATATGTGGTTATTTTTACTAACAGATGGCTAGCAGCCTCGCCTTGTTTTTCTCTTCCATCATTAACATGCAAAATCTGAAATGAAAAATCTACTATAAGAACCTTCTTTGTCTGGGGTGTCAAGTATGAAAAATGTCCTAGATAATAGATAACATCAAATAAGTTAAACGAAAATGGTCCTCTAGATGTTTGTTTTTGTTGTGGTTTTTCATATACTCGTATGGCCGTCCTTTGGTCATTATCGTCCTCAAAATAGTTGTGTTGATCTAGTACGATTTGAACTTATTTTTCGTGATCATAAATATTGATTTATTGTTTTTCTTTCACGCAGCTTTTAATAATCGTTCAGATATATTCAGTTACTAGTACTACTGATCCATTTATCCTGACACCAGATATTCAGTCGTATTGCTAACCCCGCAACCATGAGCGCAACGCAGGGCAGTCATTTCCACCAAGTTTAAAGTTTTTGGTGTGACCCGACCGGGAATTGAACACAACAACCTTCCCTACCCAAGACGGACGCTCTACCAATACACCACCGAGATGGTTTGTCGTCATCATCATCGGTCGAAAGTGGTGACCTATTGAAACCGTTAAAGGTTCTGATTTGTACATGTATGCAGTATATCCATGAGTCAAGCTCTGGATAGTCCAAACATATTGTATATATATATATATATATATATTCTATATCAGTCTAGGTGTTGATAAATTGTACATCCGCTAAATATTTGATATATACTTATATGTCTCGTCTGAACCCTTTCCCACATATAGACGCTGCTACGACTTTTGAAAAACTCATAGCAAACTGTCAACTCTATTTAATAACTAAAGTGTCATTAATGGAGATTTTTCATTTTTTTGAAAGGATAATTTCAAAGTCGTCTGCTACAGATTCGTTGTATGTGGAATAGGGTTAACTTGAAATTAAACGAATTACAGTATAGTTGTTTATCTTAGAACACATTCAGCATTCTTTATCAATTATGACTTGATTATTACGACGTGAATTTGTAAAACAAAAGGTCATGTGACTGTATAATGAAGTGACATGTGGTGTATCTATATATGAACCGTCCCACGAGAAAAACAACATGTTGGTCTCTGCGTTATGTATCGACCAAGACCAGCCTATGCAGTTCGCGCAGGCTATTCTGGATCGACACATTCCGTGCTAGAGGTATAGAACAATGATTCATGAAACAGAAAATCAACAGGTGGCGATAAGTGCCTATCCGAGTTAGCCTGCGCGGCATGCTTAGGCTGATCCGGGTCGATACTTTACGCAGAGTCCACAATGTTGGTTTTCTCGCGGGA
>JAUELF010233753.1:0-13269 GCA_031471495.1 Clinocardium nuttallii
CAAATTCTTTTTTCTTTTCGCAAATTTGATTTTTTCTTCGCATTTGGCTGTTTTGGCGACCGACAGCGGAGGCCCTGCAGTTTTTTAACCTTTCCGACATGCATCAAAATTGCAGCAGTAGTCTTCATGAACAAAAATATGGAAAATCTTGGACACACTTCTTTGTTTTTTGCAGCTATTAAGGATAGAAAACATTTGTTGGTTAAAAATTACTTTACACATGTATATTTATAATTTGTAGAGAATACTTATTGCAACAAATTGAATATTATATTATAAATACATATTATGAAAAATGGAACAGAACTAAACATAATTCATCACAAGTAGATCCATATTTCCTAATCAAACATTCAGTAGCTCTAGAAAAATACTTAAATACAAAAAGAACCAAAATATAGAACAGCTTTAGCAAGATTAAGAACATCATCTCACAATTTAGCTATAGAACAAGGTACAAATAATTCTTGTTTCCTTCTTAAATATCCAAAATACACAAACTTAAGAGAAAACATTTGAAAAGGTATTATTTCTGAAATTCACATGACAGACTATAGAAAATCAATCTCATGTCTGAAACATCCAGAACAATTATAAACAATTTAAAGTAAATTTGTTTATTAGGCATTCTAGATTAGAGCGTAAAATTTATCCCCCACAATTAGCACTATTTTGCTCTTCCGGATTTTGTTTTCTTTTTGGCTTTACGAAGCTCATTTCTTTGTGTACGTTGCTTTAAGGATGTATGTATGTTTTACGCAATAAACTTTTTGTTTTTAATCGAATAAACCAGATGTTTAAGTCAGTGTTACACAGTAAAACAGTTAAAATATATATTTCTATAATTTGTAGAGTATATTTATGAGAATAAACCAGACGTTTTAATCAGTGTTTCACCAACAGTAAAAATCTATAATTATATATTTATAATTTGTAGAGTATATTTATGAGAATAAACTAGACGTTTAAGTCGGTGTTTCACCAACAGTAAAGATCTATAATTATATATTTATAATTTGTAGAGTATATTTATGAGAATAAACCAGACGTTTAAGTCGGTGTTACGCCAACAGCTGTTACATCAAAACGTGACAAATAACGGAGGACCACAACATGGGTGAGTGCTATTACCTTTTGTGCACCAATAGTTTCTGACAGTATCATTTTAGTCCATTGTATAACGGATAGTCTCTAACAGTATCATTTTAGCCTGTTCTATAAGAAATCAAAGGAATATGGCCATGACCGAGTGGTAAGCGCTTTTGGTTTGATCCCTATTTTGCCCATTGGTTAAGGCACATTTCCTAGCCTAGTACTGGTTTGTTCACCAAGGGAGCATGAACCGTTGCTGTGATAAAATTTAAATAATGTTAAAAAAAACCAGACAATGTCCTTCACTTTTGACTTGTTATGATATTTTTAGGTTACTCTTGTGAAAATAATAAAAAAAATGTATCATTTTGAAAACTGCCAAGATAAAATGTTGTAAAACAGTTTAATTGACATCAAAAGTATCTGAAATATCCTGCTGAGTAGGTTCATTTAATTTTCTAGTGTTCACATACTGGACTGTCAATCCAAAGGTCCGAGGTTCAAATACTCTTCTGCTGAAAAGTTTCATTGACTTTTCCGTTTTTTACAAACTGGACTAGCAAATCAAGAGGTCGAGGATTCAAATACCAGTCCAAATTCTTAAAATATCTGTATCCTATGGAGCTGAGCTGAGATATTTTTTCATAACCTCATAACAAAATTAAACTTCGTGATCGGTACTACTTTTCATATACTGCCATTTGATTGGTTTAGGCACATAAACAACATGTGGTGACATTGGGATCTAGAAACTTGAAATTACATCATCTGTTATATTCATCCGTGTTTTATAATTCTTTATTGGAGATCTGGAAACCTATAAAAAATAGTAATGTTTGACATGATATATTATGGAAAATAAAGTTGTAAAATACTTTTATGTTTTATTACTCACTGTAAAAGCCAAATTAATGCTAAATTATAAGGAATGGAGAGATTTGTTTTCGTAAAATCTCTCCATTCCTTAAATGAAGATGAAGTTATTTGCTAAAGAAAGTGTTTTCCCTCGTACTGACACTTTCTGACAACTCTGCAACAGACGACTTTGTGGCGAAATGAGAAATTGCTCAATAATTAACTTTATAACTAACATGTATACGTATACCATAATTCTGCAGCAGACAACTGAACATATTTTATCAAAAAGAAGAATAACTGTATAATTGAATGGATAACCTATGACTATAAGTGGAAAGCATTGTGGCAAAAGGAGAAATTGCTCTTTTTGAGCAATTTCTTCTTTTGTCACTATTTTCAAAAAGTCGTCTGTTGCAAAGACGTCAGAATGCAGTTAAAAGAGATAATTTCAGAAAAGATAATGCAATGCTTTTTTGGGACTATTTCAGACTTGTTACATCAGATCTCACGTTTTATGCTGGAAGTTTTAAGACTCTTCGAGGTTTGGAAGATTTAGCCCATGAAGTCAGCGATATTTGGGAGAAAAGATGACCGTAACCTCTGACCCCTGAATACCAGTAACCGGAATCTGTTAGTCAGGAATCAGGAACTGTCGGGGTTCCGAGATACATCCTTTGAAAATAGTAAAAATTGTCTAGTCCAGAACACCTATTGATTAATCCTTACCCACATACAACAAATCTGCTGCAGGTGACTTTGAAAACATCTTGTCAAAATAAGAAAAATCTCTATAAATGAAGGTATAATAATTTAATATAGTTGGCAAACGGAGAAATTGCTCATCATGAGCAATTTCACCTTTGGTCACAATGTTTTCAAAAGTTGTCTACTGCATTAAAATGGTGCTATATGAGAGGATTTGTTACATTGATAGAAGACCATTATTCAAGGCGGTCCTGGCGGGGTCAGCCATGTCACATTTTCAATCCTAGAACTGGTTAGTCAACTAGTCATCCTGGATAGATGTATGGTTACTGTTATTATATATTTAAGTATTGCTAAACCCTTTCCCACATGCATCAGAAGACTTTGAAAACAGAAAAGCAAAAATATGAATATCTTCTACAAATGGAAGTATTATTATTGAATATAAGTGAAAACATTGTGGCGGAAGAAGAAATTGTTCTTTCTTTTACTGCAATGTTTTCAAAATTGGTCTTGCTTCAGATGCGACGGAATGGGTCTTCAAGTGGGATTTTTTTTTTAACAAAATTGCGTAATTAAAAAATGAATATCAATGTATCTACAACTGACACTTTGTAAAAAGAATTGTGGAAAAGAATTCAATGTTCATAATGGCTTAGGGTTAGTTTTCCTAGAATCAACTAAGTTTACAGAATGGTGAGGGATAGATAATGACGGTTGTGTAATCGTCATCATCAGTGCTTTTCTTTTAAAATCTTACAAAGCTGTTAAGTTCTTCAACCCTTTTCTCACATGATGATGCATTGATATGCCTTTACAGCAGAGGACTTTTGAAAACATTGTGGCAAAAGGAGAAATTGTTCATTATGAGCAATTTCTCCATTTGCCACAATGTTTTCAACTTTACTCAATAATTGTTCTTTCATTTATAGAGGGTTTCAATAATCTTGCCTAGATGTTTTTGCATCATAATTGTTGTATGTGGGAAAGGGTTAAACTACATGACAGCTGACAGAGAGTTCTCAGGCAAAATTGAATGTTGGTGTGCCTCAGTTTTCACTGTTCACATAAGCTATACAGCCCCATGGTGACAGATAAAGCTTGTTTTGTTTTCAGATTTGAAACTCTACCACGGAGAATCCTGGGAGCTGCTGATTCGGAGGTGGTCTAAATTGGAGAAAGACTACAAGTTGAAAACTGGGAGTTATGATATAAGTAAAATACCCGATATATACGACTGTATCAAGTACGATCTGCAGCATAACCAGAAAACTCTTCAGTACGCCCGGGCGCAGGAACTCTTCCAGTACTCGAAAGCTCTGGCAGATATTGTTATTCCACAGGTAAGTTTTGATTTAGTTTATTTGCTTTAATTCAATAATGAATGTTTCCATTTAACTGTCAAACACTTGAATTTTGCAAATTTCACCCTAATATTAATGAGTAATATTCCCTCACAAGGCATTGAGGAGAGGGTTTATATAGCATCACTGCCATGTTTTTTTTTGTCTGTGTACTACATGATGTAAGCATGATTAAGGGAAAACAGTACCACTTGAATCGAAATTTCATGTGGGAGAAAGCTGTACCACTAAGGATTATCATAGTTGGCATACTTTTTCACAATTATGAGAAGATTATGAAAATTATAGCAAATTGGCCAAAAAAGCCTTGTTTTGATATCTTAAATTTGAAAAGCAATGAAACATGTTTTATATTTTACCCTTTCCCACTTAGATCTGCATTTTGCACCTCTTCAGCAGACGAATTTTGAATACATTGTGTCAAAAGGAGAAATTGCTCAAAGCGTTTTATTTGGGAAAGGGTTATATAAACAAAGACCTTTGATCTACTTCTAGAAAACATTGTTGCCACCCAAGGACCTTGGACAAAAAACTAGAGTGACCATCTTAATGTTGACTTCCCAATGTTGTCCAAAGATGTAGTTGACCTCAAACTTGAGACGTATTTTAAATCTTTCCCCCATACAGACAACTTTGGAAACCATTGTGGCAGATGGAGAATTTGCTCATAATAAGCATTTTCTCCATTTGCCAAAATGTTTTAACTCGATTCAATAATTAAACTTTCCTTTATAGAGATTTTACTTGATTTTTTCAGACATGTTTTCAAAATCATTTACTGCAAATTTTTGTGTGTATGTTGGAAAGGGTTAAATCTTTGTTTACAGGAGTATGGTATTACAGTAGAAGAAAAGGTTCACATCTCTCAGAGTATATGTACACCATTGATGAGGAAAATACACAGTGATCTGATACAGGCATGCCAAGGTTTAGATGAAAACAGCACAAGGCTCAACTCAAAGTATGTTTATTCTCCCTTAAATTCTCCTTATCCCTTTCCCACCTATAGACGCTTTCAGATGCCTCTTTAGCAGACGACTTTTGAAAACATTGTTGCAAAAGAAGAAATTGCTCATGATGAGCAATTTCTTCTTTTGCCACAATGTTTTCCACTTTTAGTCATTGATTATCCATTCAATTTTAGAGATTTTCCATTTTTTGACCAAATATGTTCAAAGGTGTCTGCTGCAGATTTGTTGTATGTGAGAAAGGGTTACACTTCCTGTTTAGTTCATCTGTTTTTACAAGGAAAAAATGTTTGGCTATTGTGACATCCTTGGCGTTGTTGTTGTCACAAAACTTTAACCTCACTTCATACCTTAAAAAACGTTCAACATTTTTGAATGAAACTTGGTACACATGTTCCTTGGGACAATAAGCATATATTTATCAAGTCACATAACTCTGGCTTTAATAATTTTTCAATAATGCCCTTTGTTTGACTTAGAAAAAAAAGGACAAGCATTGGCGTTTGCTCTTGTTAGATCACCTGAGCAATAAGACGCAAGGTGATCTATTCTGATCTCTGTCTGTCAATTCTTATCCTTTGTTAAATTTTAGTTTCAAATGACATCTCCTCCTTAACCACTGGACCAATTACAACTAAACTTCACTGGTGGTCCTTGTTCAAAGACTAAAATTATCTGTAGAACAATTTGGTTGCTACAGCCTCTTGTTAAATTCCAAGATAATTTGGTAGAGATGTTCCTTTGGTGGTGTGTAACCCTTTACAAAAAATGTTCAAGCAATATTAATTGGTTGAAAAACATGGTGGCCAGAAGGTATCACAAAAAGAAGCAAAATGATAAAACTTTAAAATTACATTCTAAGAAAAGTGCTTGTCTGATTTGAAGATAAATTAGAAGAAATGTACAATCAGAGACCCTTTACATCATTAGTGCAAGCCATATTGATTGGTTTAATCCCTTCTTTCACATAGATGCTTTCTGACGCCTCTGTAGCAGATGGCTTTAAAATAGTTCTCCTCTAAACCATGTTGTTGGATATCATTATTTGGTAGAATTGTTCCTTGGGTGATCCTCTTCAAAAAATGTTCAAGCCATATCGATTGCTTGAAAAGCATAGCTACTATGAGCAATTTCTTCTTTTGCCACACAGATTTCAAAAGTAGTCAGATGGAGAGGCATCAACATTACTCCCTATACGTATGTGGAAAGATTTAAATCCATGTGAAGATATATTACTTTTACCAAGTTTCATATATTTTAATTCTTGTTCCAGATACTCAAAAGGGGTAGCATCGCCTGAAAGGTTTGTGAGAACCAGACTGTATTTTACCAGTGAAAGTCACATACACAGTCTATTAAATATGCTGAGATATGGAGGACTTTGTGATGTAAGTTTGTTCTGATAATTGAGAACCTAAATGTCATATATCAGGCCCCACTTGATAGTTTACCCTTTCCCAGAGAATCTAAATATAGAATATATTACTCAAAGAAACTATGGTCTATATCAGCGAATATGTACTACAAAACAAATACGGATTTTCGCTATACAGTTTTACCCCCAAGACAAGGTGACAAAGGTTGCTCTTCCAATGATTTATTACGTCTGATAATATGGAATATTCTCTCTCTCTCCCCCTTAATCACTCGACAAATATTAGCCAATTTTAAATGGAATGTTACCTTTGGGGTCTTCTTTCAAATCTTTGTTCAAGGAATATAAATTCTTAAACAGAGAATTTTGGTTGCTGCAGCATCAAAAAAGGAGAAATATGCCATAACTTTAAAATTCTTCTTCTCTGAATTTGCTTGTCTGATTCCAAGATAATTTGGTAGAAATATTCTTTAAGTGACCCTCTACAAATTTTCTTCAAACCATATTGATATGATTTAAAACATTGCCACCAGACGGCATCAGAAAAGGGGCAAAATGACAAAACTTAAAAAATCCAATATTTTTCAAGTTTTTTTCTCTTAGAGTATGTTATATGTATCTGGTTTTTCTTGTGTTTTGCTACGATGTTTTCAAACAAGACAAATCTAAATATATCCCTGCAAGTGAAATTTCAAAATCTCCATTTCAGGACCAAAAAGATGAGCAATGGATGAAAGCTATGGACTTTCTGAGCAGTACTCCCGAACTGAACTACATGACACAGATCAACATCATGATGTTTGAGGATCCAACAAAGGTACCAAACCAGAACACTCCTTAACCCTTTCCCACATACAACAAATCTGCAGCAGATGATTGTGAAACTATTTAGACTAAAAATGGGAATAAATGAAAATATAATTGATGCAAGAAGTTGAAAACATTGTGGCAAAGGGGGAAATTGCTCAGCATGAGCAATTTCTCTTTTTGTCACTTTGTTTTCAAAAGTTGTCTGCTGTAGAGTCGTCAGAAAGCGTCTATATGAGGGAAAGGATTCAAGCAAAGGTGTCAGAGTTTGTGGAAAACCATTTCTAATGATAGCATTATGTCATATTTTGATAATAGCACTATATATATACATACCATAATGTTAATGTATTTGTATATACTTCCTCTTAAAAAATTACCCAATCAAATAATTTGGCACAAATCTTTTTTTGGGTGACCCTTTACAAAGATTGCTCAAATTTGTTGGATCCATTGAAAAACATGGCAACCAAACTTGTTAAAATTAATCAGATCCATCAAAAAATATGGCCACCAGGGCACAGTGCTTGTTTTCATTATATGGTACATAGTAAAAATCTATTTGTCCGAAAGTATAGGCTCAAACTTGAAAATAATTTGGAACAAATCTTTTTTGGGTGACTCTTTACAAAGATTGCTCAAATTTGTTGGATCCATTGAAAAACATTGCAACTTTTTGTCATAGATTATCCATTCAATTATAGAGTTTTTCTATTTTTTGACAAACTACGTTCAAAGTCTTCTGCGGCAGTTTTGTCAGATGAGGGAAAGGGTTAAAACCTTCCCAGGATGCATCCATCGTTTGAACCAACTTTCTTCTATTTCCACAGGAGTCTGGTTCACCCGAGAAGTTTCATGTGGAGTTGCATTTCAGTCCAGGTGCATACACAAGCTGTGATAAAAGTGTCGTAAACCCAGTCAGTTCGGGCTACAGGACTTCCTTTCTTGTCAAACAGGTTAGTTAGACTAATATAACCCTTTCCAACATACAGCAATTCTGCAGCAGGTGAGTTTGAAAACCTATATACAAAAAAGTAAAAATCTCGATGAATTGGAGTTTAATTATTAAAAGAGTTAATTTCATTGTGGTAAAGGGAGAAATTGCTTGTTTTGAGCAATTTCTTCCTTTGTCACAATGTTTTCAAAAGGCATCTGCTTTAAAGGCAATAGAAAACGTCTATATTAGGTAAAGAGTTAAAACCTCTTGCCAATATATAAATGTGTTCAGCTTTAATAATATCTGAAGAAAAATGTTTGATATATTTTACTTTATCGGATTTTAAATCACCTAAGCAAAAAGATGATCTATTTGTGTCTCTTACTGTACACTGTCTGCTCGGGTCATATACTAAATACTTTAACAATGGTAGCAATAGCTGTGCTCAGGATCGCGGGGTTAGCAGTACTACTGACTGGCTGGTGTCAGACTAAATGGACCAGTAGTATTGGTTACTTACCCAGGAAATGCACTGATATAGCTGACAATTATTGAACAAGTGTAAAACATCAAAGAATTAAACCTTTGTCTACTCAAATAATCTTCTGAAAAAGGGTTTATGAAAAAACAGTACAAATGTTCTTGCTTGTCTGATTTCAAGATTATTTGATAGAAATGGTCTTTATCTGACTCTCTAAAAAATAATCAAACCCATATCAATTGGTTGAAAACAGATGGCATCAGAAAGAAGTAATTGACAAAAATTAGAAGGTCTTCTCCTTTGAATCTGCTATATAGATGTGTCTGATATAAACAAACAAAAATAAGCAGAATGTTCCTTATGGAACCCTCGTTAAAAATTGCTCAAGCCATTTTGATTGGTTTAAAAATATGACAGCAAGGGGTTGAGGAACAACCCTCCTTTTGTCTTATAAGTTTATTTGTATATATATTAAAGTCACAAAATGCTAAAAGTTGTTTTATACATATCATATATAGCAGGGGTATGCATGACTAATTTGCCTATTGGTCACAAAATGCTGAGAGTTGTTTTATACATATCATATATAGCAGGGGTATGCATGACTAATTTGTATATTGGTCACAAAATGCTGAAAGTTGTTTTATACATAACATATAAATGGCTCAGGAATGCATGACTAATTTGTATTTTGGTCACAAAATTGTGAATGTTGGTTTTCATATATATCATAGCTCAGGTATGCATGACTTATTTTATTCAAGGCGCACAAGTTGAAAGAAGGTAAGGAAGAAAACAGTTCAAGTTTACTTAAAGATAAGCTGAAAGATGGTTTGATCACTGAAGAAATATGGGAGGAGACTTCGGACGACACAATGTCTGGACATAATAGCATTGTTTTAGGGGACGGTAATGAAAGAACTCTAGTTCTGAATGAAACTTGCATTAACAGTTTCTTTTCCAGTGCAGATAAAACAGAATCAAGTGACACTAAAAGTTATAAAGATGAAAGTATTGGTGCGACAAATGGGTTGAGTGATTTAGGTGGTGAACAAATTAAGGAAGCCATTGCATTTGGAAGTAAAATAGATAAAGAGTTTGATGTGTCAGAGGACATGGCTGAAGCTATTGAGATCGAAACAACAACGATAACTGAACATATTGACATAGAAAGATCAGACAAAACAAATGACATTAAAATAACAGTGATAGAAAATAATATTACTGAAGACACAAAAGATGTCAAAACTAGTATACCTCTGACAGATGATGGTGGAAATCCTGAAAATTCAATTGAATACCCTATAGGGATAAATATCAAAAAAGCTATTGATACAGAATCAAATGATGCCAAAGGTTTGAATGAGGAATCGAGTGTTTCAAGTTTATATCTCACTGCAGATGAACCTGACGAGGACAAAGTTGGAACTAATGAACCAAATTATCTCCCTTCTGCAGAGAAACATAGTAAATTGGATTGTCCCAGTTCTGTAGTGAAAGTTGACGATACAACAACAGATGACCATGTGCTTGATGATTCACATTCTGATGGTGTTGCAGTGGGAGATAAAGTTACTACCATAAAAAACAGTAAACTGGAACATGTTCATCCTGAATCATCAGCTGATGATCAGAGTGATATCAAGGGAAGTAACTCTTCTAGCAGTTCAGCTAACGAAAGGGGAATTGATTTAAAGAAAAGTGTTGAAATCCAAAGCAAGCATCCAATCAAGCTTCCAAATACGCTGAATGTTCAAGGTTTTGTAAGCATACCACCACGAGAAACGAGACAAACTAAAGATGCAGAAAAGGAAAATCTGAGCAGTGAAGATGATCTGAAACATGACTTATTATTTCCAGTGGTAGGTTAACTATTACATCAATATATGAGCCAATGTTTTCAATCAGTTGCCTTAGTATGCAACTACCAGGAAACACTGGAATCCTACGTAAAACAGGGTTTGACACCCCCCCACCCCCAAGTGGCAGCGGCCATGGTGGAGTGCACTTGTGCAAGGGCACATATCCTAGCCTAGTACTGGTTTGTTTACCCAGGGATCGTGAATAAGTTAACTGTCATCATGTTATAACTGAAATACTGTTGTAAAACTGCGTAAAAACCCATTGAAAAAATAAATTAGACAACACCTAAGTTGGTGACCTTGTGGCCATGGTATAACTTAAATACTATTGTTTAGCTTGAATAAATATAATACTAACCTTTTCCTTAACCTTTTCCCAACTGCAGACCTATTTTGACGCAATAGCAGCAGACAACTTTTGAAAACATTATGGCCAAGGCGAATTTGTTCATGATGCCACAATGTTTTCAACTTTATTTAACAATTATTAAGCTATCTTTTATAGAGATTTTACAGGTTTTTGTCACTTTATTTTTAACGTCGTCTGCTGCAAGTTTGCTGTATGTGGGGAAGGGTTAAATGTTTGTATTTATGCCTTTAGTTGAGTGTATATTTTTTTCAGTCATAACTTTAATTCATCTGTTTGATTGATTGGCGCAGTTTTTTTAAACCTGTGCTGTTATTGAGGGTAAACTTTGTAATCAGTGTTTACTTCTACATCTTAGAGGAGTTATATGCTGTCTCAATATTATACTGTGGTTTGTGATTTGCTTAGGAAGAGTTGTAAACCTTACCCACATTCAAACTTTTTCTGACGCCTATGCAGCAGTCGACTTTTTTAAATATTCTGTCAAAAGAAGAAATTTCTCTTAATGACTAAATATACGTTTTACCACAATGTTTTCAACTCTATGATTACGCCTTCATTTATAGAAAATTTCTATATTTTTGCTTATTCTTAATCCTTTCCCATATGCAAATGCTTTCCAGCACCTATGCAGTAGAACTTCAGAAGACTTGAAAATATAATGGCTCAAGATATAATTTCTCCTTTTGCCACAATGTTTCCAAATCTACTCTATGGTCAACCCTTCATTTAAAGAGATTTTCTACATATTTGCCTAAATGTTCCAAGAAACAACATGCAGGTCTGTTTCAAGTCACATAACTCTGTCTTTAATAATTATTCAGTAATGCCCCTTTTTCGACTTAAAACAACCCCACTGATGAACGTTGGTGTTTGCTCAGCGGCCCTCTTGTTCAGATAGTCATAGTGGATTTCTTCTCTCAGATGTATTAAATGTATCCTAATGTGGTAAAGGTTCAACCCTTCCCACATACTTCCATTCTACAGCATACATACTTTTGAATTATCTGGACAAAACACAGACAAAGAACTAAAGTATAATTATTACAAAAATGTAGAAAAAGTATAAATGAAACTTAACCATAGAATAGAGTTGTAAACATTGTGGCAAAAGGAAAAATTGCTCATAATGAGCAATTTCTCATTTTACCACAATATTTTCAGTCATCTGCTGCAGAGGTGTTGTAATGTGTCGGGTTAATGAAGCCTTTGCCCTGAAACAGAAGATCACTTGTCCTATGACAAGTCAAAGGTCAATTCATTCTTCCTGTGTATTTTCAGGATTTGAGGGAAGTTCCGGAGCCCAAATCACCCGACCCCGACATACCAGAGTGGGATTGGGGAGATGAAAAGGTAGGTGTGGTTTTTATTCAACAATATTAATCAATCATGCATTCTTAGTCTAAATTGGTAAAATATTCTAAATTAAAAAGTAGTACAATTTTTTATTTGTTAAACCAAATTGTTGACACTTTCAAATGAATTTACAATTATGTTAACCCTTTCTCAAATGCAGACATTTTCTGATGCCTCTGCAGCAAAGGTCTTATGAAAATGTAGTGAGAATGGGAGAAATATCTCTAAGCAAGCAATTTCTCCTTTTTGCCACAATTTTTTCCATAATATTTTTAAATATAAATTGTCCTTATTTTGCCTAGATGTTTTCAAAGTTGTTTTTGCATATTTGTTGTATGGGGGAATAGGTTAAGAATATTGGAAGCGTTTTCTTACTTCTTATAGTTACTTCTGATAGTTTGGTGTCTCATGACTTAAGACTTACATTCCAGACAATGCTGCCATGTACCTAGATAGGTTTCAGGTTTGAATCCCACCACCAGGGAGGAGTGCAACATTTTGAATTTGATAAATTCAGCTTAACCCTTTAGCACATACAGCAAATCTGCTGCAGATGACTTTTGAAATATTTCGCCAGAGATACAAACAATTTTGTCAAATAAGTTTAATTATTGAATAGAGTTGAAAACAATGTGGTAAAAGGAGAAATTTCACCTTTGTAACAATTTTAACAAACATTGTCTGCTGCAAAGGCATCAGAAAGCATCTGTATGTGGGAAAGGTTTAAGTCTGAGGGAAGCCAATAATATAACTGTTTATTATAAGCTGTCCAACTTGCTTCACTTTCAATAAAATATAGGCTATCACTGAAGGTTTTATATACAGTGGAACCCTTGCATGATAAGACATCTTTTTTTAGCTTGACTTTTCGAAAGAAAAGGCTAGCTATATTATTCACCTCGGTTTCGGTAGCTCAGTCTGTAGCATCGCGGGCTGTCAATCCAGGGATTGTGAGTTTGAATCCCGGCTCTTTCTTTCTGACGTTCGACAAAAGTCATTCAACATTAGTCATTTGTCTTTCACCAATGGGCTAAGTCTATGTGGAAAAGCAGCCAGTTGCTTGAGAAGATTGTTGTGTGGAGTACTGGTGTGAGAAA
>JAUELF010233764.1:0-13269 GCA_031471495.1 Clinocardium nuttallii
CACTTGTGAGTGAAATTTTGTAACTTTTAAAAAATCTCTGTCCTACCTGCAAATGCTTTTTAATGCATCTGCAGCAGTCCTATGTTATAACATGGTGGTAAAAGAAGAAGAGCTGTCTGTAATACAGCACACTCGACTTGTTTATTGTTGCCAATAAAACAAAACTTTTGCAGTAAAAGGCAAAACAAAAATGTCTATTTTTGTCAAAGTGAAAACAAGGACCATAAGCAGCAAAATATTAAGTCAAGATTAAAAAACATGGCCCTTAATTGATCACCTGAGTGATGATATAGTAACAAATATCAGGGATAATTTGATAAAGCCTCGGAACAGAAAGTCAAATTACAGGGAATGGACAGTCAATGAAACAGCCTTTCAGTAAGAGAAATTTATAAAATAAGGCATTAAATGTTTAAACAATTTGAATAAGGACCATTTATGGGATGAGCAAATTCAGAGGAGAAGAATTTAGACATTTTGCCCTCTTTCTGATGCCGCAGCAAGTTAAGCAACCAAAGTTACAATATTGAAAGAGGACCACAAAAGGAACATTCCTATGTAGTTTTGATGAAATTGGTCTACTAAATTAGGAGATGTCATTTTAAGCAAAAAGAGAATTTTACCCCTTTTCTGATGCCGCTTGGTTGCTATGTCTTTTGACTAATCAATATGTCTTGACAAAGTATGTAGAGAATGACAGAACATTCCTACAAAATTATCTTGAAATCAGACAAGCACTTTCATAAGGATAGTTTATTATTTTTTTGTAACTTTTCCCCTTTTCTGATGCGGCCTTGTATTTTTTTCAATGTATTTTCTAAGTAAAATAAAAGGGCAATAATTCTGATAAAAACCTTCACAGTTATGTTTTCTTGTTTGTTGATGGAAGTACTGAAACTAATGGTAAATAAGTATGGTAAGTTTTAAAGCAATATCTGTAATGGTTTTCAAAATAAGTGAATTGGTACAAAATACTAAACCAAGGTGTGATGTCAACCCCCGATTCTTCAAAAAGTCGAGCTAAAAATGCTCATGATGAACACATTTTCCTTTTACCACAATGTTTTTCAACTCAATTTAATGATTATACTTTCATTCATTTAGATTTCCCTTATTTTTGCATAAATTATTTCAAAGTCCTTTGCAGCATTGTGAGCATCATAACGTGATTTTTTTTCCTTTTGTCACAATGATATCAAGTCATCTTCTACAGATGGGTTTAACTACGTCTACAAGTGGGATAAGGGTTAAATACAGGTGAATTAATTACCTCAGATTTCTTATCATTTGGTCCAATATGAAGCTCAACAAATGCTGTCGGAGTATTTATTTGATCTATGTGCCTGGTTTGAGACTGTATGTCTATTCTCCATGACATTTGTTTTAAGGTATTATTCCAAGATGTTTGTGCTATCACAGATTCGTGAATTTTGTTTTTGTTACTTTTCCAGAATTTCCTGAATGCATTTGCTAGATTTTCTGTGAGTCCCCCTTCCTTTTTCTTCATTTGTGATGTAAGAAATGCTTCAGTCTGGTTTAAATCCATGTCAGCAGAAACCATGCTCTGAAAAATAAATGAGAGATTTGAGAATGCAAAAAACAAACAAATAATGCCTTAGTTCCCTTTCCCACATACAACAGCAGACGACTTTGAAAACATATCCTTAACAATTTGAAAACTCCCTTTCAATGAAAGTTCAATATTTGAATTGAGTTGGAAACATGGTGACAAAAGTAGAAATTGCTTGTTTTGAGCAATTTCTTCTTGTCACCAAGGTTTTTAAATTACTGTCTGCTGCAGAGGCATCAAAAGCGTCTTTATGGGGGAAAGGGTTAAAGAGGGCTTTGAGTCTATCAATGGGAAAAGGGAAAAGGTACACAATGGCATTTCTGTACAGTGTTGTATCAGATCAATGTGTTTGTTCAGTCTTATCAGAATATATTATTTATAAGACTATTTAGCTCATAGACACGCTAGACACAATCAATGACATTTGTCAGTCATTGAAAAGAATGAATGGCCCAGGTTGGATTCAACCTCATGACCTTTGTTTGATACCCACATTGATACCCACATTGATAGCCACATTGATACCACCCACATTGATACCCACAATGATACCACCCACATTGATACCCACACCGATAGCCACATTGATAGCCACATTGATACCACCCACATTGATACCCACACTGATAGCCACATTGATACCCACACTGATAGCCACATTGATACCCACCTTGATACCACCCACATTGATACCCACATTGATACCCACACTGATAGCCACATTGATACCCACATTGATACCCACATTGATACCACCCACATTGATACCACCCACATTGATACCCACATTGATAGCCACATTGATAGCCACATTGATACCCACATTGATAGCCACATTGATAGCCACATTGATACCACCCACATTGATACCACCCACATTGATACCCACACTGATACCACCCACATTGATACCCACTGAGCTTTCCCTGGTCTGACCAAGCAACTTTGAAGGTAAACTTTTTGCAGGTAAAAGTCAACATCTCAATTATTACATGTGAAAGAGATATGCATGCCTACACATTGGCTTTATGATGATGGTCTAAGAGGAGTTCAAAGAGTGCCAGGCAATGTGGACAAAAAGGTTTTAGTCAGAGCCAGGCCATACTGCATAGTACTATTTGTTTAACCCTTTCCCTCATACAACAATTCTGCAGCAGACGACTTTGAACATATTTTGTCAAAAAATAGAAAATCTCTAAAATTTAATGGATATCCTTGTAATAAAAATTAAAAGTGGAAAACACTGTGGCAAAAGAAGAAATTCATCGTTTTGATCAATTTCTTCTTTTGTCACAATGTTTTCCAAAGTCGTCTGCTGCAGATGCGTCTCTAGGTGGGAAAGGGTTAACAACAACAGAGGTGCCTTGTAGTGATGACTAAGTGATCCTTGTTCAAAAACCAGCTTTATTAAATTATCATAGTTTCTCATTTCTCTCCTTTTTAGTGTCCTTTTCAAACAAGAAGATTGTCCCTATATATCTCTTTGTAAAATAGGTGACCCCCATAATTTGAACAGTCTTGGTAGAGGACCACTAGACAGTGATATACACCAAGTGACCAAATATCTTTAATAGCTGTACAGGCCTTTTTGTTTCAGACAAGAAGATTTCCAAACTTGAAAGCTCTTTTTTCTTTAAGTTTTTTCATTTTGGTTGCCATGGCAATACAAGTTCTGCACATGGAAATCATTTCTTTGAATAATTTGAAAGGGCACCACCCAAGCTATATTTCTCTTCAGTTTCATCAAAATTGGCCAAGCAGGTTAAGAGGAGATGTCATGTGAAGCAATTGTTAATAGATGGCAGGCAAAAGAAGGAGATTGATCACAATGTGCTCAGCTGAGCTTAAAAAACCTTTAGATTTTTCCTCCCCATATGAATTAATTACCTTTTTTCTTACTGGCCATACAATTAGCAGACATTTGTGGTTGCATGTACATAGAACCAGGGGTAATGGCAGACAGTTGGCCCATTGAGCTGTACATAGGTATAATAGGTATCATTGCACCTGGGGTTTGACATGGCAGTGAAGGCGTTGAACACCGGGAGGAGTCGTCGGAATCTGAAATAATGAATAGCTCTATAAATGATTACACCAAGATAAAAACAAATATGTTTAAGGACTAAATGAAAGTGTGACAGATGGAGATGTTATTCCTACCTGTCACCCAGCAAACGTGGACTGCACAAAAACAAAGTGTTATTATATCTGAAGCGTTTTTGTTTTCCAACAATGACATTTAACAAATCTGCAGCAGAAAATTTTCAAAAATATTTAGGAAAAATATAGTAAATCTCTATATATATAATCTGAGTTTAATCATTTAATAAAGTTGAAAATATTGTAGCAATTTTAAAAATGTGTGTGCTTAAGGTCTCAAAAAGTCACTATAAGTGGGCAAGGGTTAAGATAAATGTTATGTTAACTAATTCAGGCAATAGAACCAATCAACATATATAGCAGCTTCACATTGGTTGTTATTGATAGGTCAATTCACTATTCTTATGTTTCCAGTTTGGATATAAAGGGTAACACAGCCCCCACCACTGGTGGTCATGTATGTTGACCAATCAACACGACAAGAAAGATCAACCTAGCAACATTTCTATGACAAAAAATAAAAGTTGAACCAATAATTATGTTCTGGGAAGATATTTGAAGTTTTCACTTTTAATAGTCTGACAGGAGGAAAAACAGTTCTACACCCTGGCAGCCATGTTTTTGAAAAAAATTGGTATCAACCTAGAATTGTATTAAAACATTAAAATCATACACTAACTTTAAGGGAAAAACAGAATTGGTGGCCATATTTTTTACCAATCAACAAAGAAGGAATCTTGTAGATGGTCATCCAATGAACATTTTTAGAAAACTTTTAAAATCTGGCCAATATGTTTTTAGAAGTTATTTTCTGCATGATTCTAAAAGTTTAAGGGAAATTAGCCTAGGACATCAAGAGGATGCTAGGGACCTTCTGAATTCATTGAAATTGACCCAGTCGCTATAGAAGTTGTTTGAAGCCAAAAATAAAGGGACAGATGGATAGTGACTACACTACTTTATTTTCACATAAGCTTGATATGATTCAGTTACTGGAGCTATAAACAAACACAATCTTTGCTGGAAAGGCCAAGAATTATTTAAATTCCTAAAATATGCACACACATGTATCCTAGAATTGGATTTATTTCAATATTGGACAAATCCACATATCTATAGCAGATGACTTTTGGAATTAATAGCGTGAAGAGGAGAAAATGATTTTGGATGAGCCACTTTTGTTCTCTTCATTCTTTGTTTAACCTATTGCAGTACAGTTTATAATATTCAAACCATATATACTATACTCACTAAAACCTTTGTCCTTGTACTGTTTTAACTTTGGTTCCAGGTCTGGTTTTATAGTCCAGTAGGATCCATGTCTCTTGGCAGGAGATCTTTCAAATATGTTATAAAGGGACAGATTGTGGCGAATGGAATTCTGAAACAAGAAAATTAAATTGATAAGATGCAACAGGCATATGCAAATGCACATTTCATTTTAAGTTGAATACCATTAACTCATGTAACATTCTAGGGACAGCTTTTGACCTTTTACCACTGCTATAAACTAACATTGATCAGTCATGTTTTATTTTAATTGGACTTATAATCCTTGCATTCTGAATCAAGGGGCAATGTCTGGCTGAAAATATATTTACAGCCCAATTCAAACTTGATCTGTTTCTTGTCATCAATAGAACTATTGAAAAAGACAAAAGTGTCATCTGCAAATAAAAAATAACTTAATCCAAATTCAAAGTGTAACAGACATGTATATAGATGAACGCAGTTATACTCTTAAAATGAAATACAACAGACATAGAGCTCAAGATGAGGAGCATTTTTCATGTTCTAAATTTCTTATTTGACACTAAAATCCTTTGTTGTGGGTACACAAAATAATAGTTTCAGTAATTTTTGAGTACCCACAACATAGGATTTGATTGAGTTATGATGGGAGTTATTGTGGAGGAAGAAACCAGTTTCCTTTTCCGTTATCTAGTTCTCTGCAAACATATTAAGATCATCAAAATAATAGCTCATTCTGACTGAGCACTAAGTGTTCAGGCAACTTATCGTGAGCTACTTATTTAAGATACTTACCCTCCATCCTGGTTTGGCAGTATATTTATAGTATGGGAACACGTCTTCAATCCATTTACAGATCTCTTTCAGCATCATTTTGTGATCTTCACGACTTACCAGAGCCATCTGGATCATCGTCATGTAGGAAAAAGGTGGTCGCTTCTCAATACCACAGTCTTCACTTATCTAAAAAAATAACAAAATGAAATATTGATCATGCAGAGAAAGTGTGGGTGAAGATCTGTAACATAGTGGAACAAGGGCAATCATCATGTATTCAGATGAACCATGTTCGTAAAAATTTAATCTCCTGTGACTATTTGCGAAGTTGCTTTGCAGATTAATAGCAAGATCAGCACAGTTTGATCTGGATGTACACCTCACAAGATTTTGTCTAAACATGTATCCACATGCTGAACATTTGATTCATTAATGGCAGTGTGTATACACCATGTGACTTTTGACATCATATTTGACCGTTAGACAGCAATAATTTCTCTTGATAAGAATATAATTGCAATGATAACTTTTTTTTTTATTTCTTCACACTTTTTAAAGAAACATGGTGCAGTCTACGCCGCTTACAATGTCCTATCTTCGGTTGTTACAGGAGTGTGATTGGTGGTCTAGTTTTTTTTAAACACTTCGACGAATTTGTTTTCAAAATGCAATTTTGAAAATGCTCCAGCGGTCGGCAATATTAATAGAATTTAAGAAAATGTTCATTGAAGTGTTTGAAGAAACTAAACTACATGTACTAACGAAACTCTGTTGAAAAACTGGAGATAGGATTCTGTAAGCGGCGTAGACTGCGCCATGTTTCATTGAAAAAGATGAAGAAATAAAAAAGTTACCTTTGTTTTTACTTTTAAACCAAAGTAAAATAGTTTTGTTCGCCGTAGCATTTGCGACGTAAAAGTCACATGGTATACACACACTGAATGGGTTAGCAGCTCACTTTTGACATGTTTTTTTCTCTATTCATTATGACACTTTCATTTATAGAGATTTTGCCTCTATGCTTTCAGACTCCTGCTTCTAATTTGTGTATGTGGGGAAAGGGTTAAGGTTGGCTTTCCCGATGGACAGCTTAAATTGTGTTCATACACACAAAACAACTTACACCTCCCAGTCTGATCTATTACTATAAGTAGAAGTAGAGTACCTGTCTGATTTCATCGCGTGAGAGAGACTTCCATTGCACCATTTGATTCTGTTGAGGATGATGACTAAAGCCAGATGAAGCCTTCTCTTCCTTTAATTGCATCCCTTTAAGCCAGTGTATATTAGTCAGAGACTTGTTAAGTACTCCTGGAAGAAACAAATAAGAATTTATTGGTAAACCGGATTATAATTTACTATTGTTATAGGTGACGAGACCTATACCTGCAAGATTTTATTGGTTTTGCTCAAACAGTTGACACTACAAGAGTAACACTCCACACACAGACTATTACTCAGCTATGAGCCTATGATTATATGCCATTTTAATATTATAAAAGAAAAAGACAGCATATCAATTTTGAAAACATAGTGGAACAAGGAAGGAATCTTTTTCCACATACTTCATATATATCTGAAGCAGACAACTAGTATAAAAACATCAAGGCAAAAATATAAATAAATGTTATTATTGAATAAGAATTGAAAACATTGATGATTGAAGAAAAGGGAGAAATTTCCCATTTGCAGCAAAACATAATCTCCATTTGCCACAATTCTTTCATGTTCATCCGCATAGATCTATGGATGAGTTAAAAAAAAAAGAGAGAAACTTTAAAACAATCAATGTACCTCTCTCTACAATATCGCTGACTTCTGACTCTTGTGAACTGGAGACAGAAGGTTCAGTCTCAGACTCCAAACTGATTCCTACATCTTTGTCATCCGCAGTCACAACCACTCCCACTGAACCATCATTCACTTCATAAGTCTTGGTAGCTACACTCTTTCTAGCATGAGGATGGAGATAAGGACTTCGTCTGCCTTCCGTTTCTTTGGATAACAGGACGCTTTTAGGATCACACATTTCCATGGGGCTGTATACTCTTTCAGGGTCTTTTGTTATTCTAGGGCTATCAACTGAACTAGAAGCCTCGAATAACTCTAGGCTACTTGAGCCACTTATAAACCCAGAGCTATTGTTCAATGTGGGCACATTTGACGTAGCTATCAAAGATGATTCAGAGTCATTTGCTGTGTAATTGATAAAGGAGCCAGACGATTCAGCAGAAATCTGGCGTGAAAATGGGGATTGTATTACGTAAACAGGTCTGTGTGTTGATGATTCATGTTTGAGTTGTTGTAATCTTGGATTGCTATCACTCATTACTGGAGTTGATGTTAATGGTCCTTGAACACCAAATGCTGGTGAAGTTGAGGGGTTTATTGGTACAAAACTGTTTGATGGCACTTGTGTTTGAAATTGATTGATTGGGGAAATGTTGTTGAAAGTTGGAACTGCTTTTGGATTTGTCTTTTTCAATAATGACACAGACCCACTGAATTCATTCACTTTAGATTTTCCCATTGTAGGAACAGCTTCATTTGTGTATGCAACAGATTTCTTTAAAACTCCACCATTTCCTTGCTCTGGAGTAACAAGAAATATTTTTCTGGCAGTAGAATTACTTAAATGTTTGTCCAAAAGGATAGGAGTATTATACAATAATGACTGTTTACCACCTGTAACCTGAGGAGATATCATAGGAAATGTGTGCTGTGCAATGTTGGCTCTTTTCTCCTGTTGAACAGACAGTGGAGATGGTATGACGTAAGTATTCATTTTTGATTTTTCACAGAAGTAGGACCTAGAATGGCTTGAGAAACTGTCAGATTGTTGATAACTTGTTTCAGAAATATCTGCTTCTATAGCAGAATCATGTGTGTTGTCAACATCAAGTAACTCAGGTTTAAGAAAAACATTTGTAGCAGAGGTATTGCTATCATATTCGTCATCGTTTATATTAGACAAGTTCAGTTTCACATCCTCTTGTGGGCGAGGCACATGGCATTGATTTTCTTCATTTTCAAGTGTTGGAGAATCAAAATCGCTATCTTGGACATTTACGCAAACTGGTCGTCTCTGCATAGCTCTACCATGATTAGCGACAGGAGGACACTTTATAATAGGAGGCCCTTTGACTGATTCCCCTTTAATACAGTCTTTGCTTAGGATTAGAACATAAGTATTTTTGCTCCCTTCCTGTGAAATCTTTTGTATGTTCCCAAATGGCAGGGAGGCTTTTACTGACTGTTCCTGGGGACTGTAATCGGCTTCATTCACTGTTCCAGGTCTAAACATGGTGCTGTGTCAGGAACACTGGAACAATGTCTGCAAAACACAAATTTTATTTCTTGTTATAATTCCATCAAATTTATTGTAATCAGTCATGCAGAATTGTGAACAAATCTTGTATAAATATATATAATAAATCTCATCCAAATTCAGAGCAGAGTGGTTACATTCATCCCTTTAAAGGCTCCAAATCATGGCGAAAATCTTGTAACCACATTTTTTAAGGTGGCACAAAAAAAGGCTGAAAAGTTGTGGACACATGTTGATATAGATTTTTATTTTCCTCCTGTTAAGGGAAGTCGATCATGGCTGTTTGAGGATGTATTTAACTGGAATGTCGGACGAAGCCTTACCCTGCCTTACCGTACCAAGACGAAGAGTACAAGTTTCTAGGACAAAGTGTACCACATATAGATTATATAAGGAAAATTTAATAATATTTATGTATTGTTTGTTAAACTGTTCAAATGTGTATATTGTTTTTGTTTTTTTAATTATACCTAATTAATGAATGAACGATGTGTTCATTCATTAATTCATCTAATATTATACAATAATTTGCTTGTTTGTTATATTATTATCTTAATTGGGGTCCAATTAAAGGAGTTCTCCGTAATTCATTCATTAATTAATCTTATATTATACAGTATTTGCTTGTTTGTAAGTATATTAAAATCTTGGGTTCCAAGAAGTATGCCTGCTAGTACCCATTACTACTTTCTTTTTGTCAGTTTGCTTTAATTTTCAACCGATTTGAGCAAATGATACTTGTTATTCACACCTAGTTGACAACATATTATTGAGTGTCCAACCAGGTATTTACTACTATATAATCTATATGTGGTACGTAAAGGCAATGATTCGGAAAGACAGTGGTAGGCTTCGTCCTGCACCCATTTAACTGTAAGCTAAACTTGATTCTTAGTACGGTAACAGATTATGTGCATGACTCTATGATGAGGAAACATCCGGCAGTGCGATTTACCCCACACTACATGCAATTAACATTTAAAAGTAAGGGGCGTGGCGTGTATAGGCCTACACTTTTTTCAGAAATATCAAAATTTAAAAATGCCAAAACTGCAATAAAGAATTGAGGCATAGGGTAAAAACTTGATTCATCATTTAAAAATACGCGTACACAGTACAGCATAGTGTACATTCAAGCCATTATAACAAACAAGATGACGGCAGAAAAAAGATTGGTTTAGGATCGTGAATCTGAAATATAGATGAAAACAAGTAAATAATAGACTGGGTACTTAGGCAATTTGATTTATCACATCAAAATCACTATATTCCAAGATACTGGTGAATAATTTGCGTATTTATAGATAAATATAGTTTAAAACACCTTTAAATGCTACATTTCAGTAAATGTATCTGTTTTAACAACTATTCAATGTCAATTGCATGTAGTGTTGGGTAGAGTGTGGTAGTATTGGGTAGTGTGGAGGTAAATCGTGCCACCCGAAACATCAGATTGATCAAGCAAGCTATCGAGTGTTAGTGATAGAATAAGTTTTGAGAACACATCAGATTCAGTCAGGAATTTTCAGCGAATAACATACTTTACATCCGATATATACCTTAAACCTGTGGGGAAAGTTAGACCATGTATAGTAGATCATGAAATATTAGAGTGGGGATACAAATTCAGTTGCTTACGTTCTTCTAAAATTAGAATATCTTCCATATCAACCGACCCAATCCTGGATAGTAATAATATCCTTTTTTTTTAAACTTAAGCGACCTTATAATACTGAAGTTTACAATATAAACAATCTGTGTAATACTTATACATACAGCGGTTTTTTTTGTTTTAAAAGAAAAACACCTGCTTGTGCTACAAAACTAGCTGATTATGTCTAAAAATAACTTGATTTGCAAGATGGAAAAATGCGATTCTAGACAAGATTTTCAGTTCAACATGAGCGTCTGTGCTCACTTTTGTATCTTGACGTGTCAAAACGAATAAGGGGATCAAATAAATGCATTTTTATCATTAGTTACCAGCTCAGAAAAGGGATTTCCAGAAAATTTTCTTCACTTAGAGCATGCCTGTACAAGACTGTCAACCATTTTTTAAATTTCGAATCGTTCTCTTTTTCAGCCAATCAACGGCGTACTTGATCCTATCGCGCGAGTATGCGAGATTTAAAGAAATAATACAAATGTTATAATGAAACTCATTGGTCGAGCTAACTTGTTCGACCAATGAATGGAGTTTTAACAAATTGTGTCATAGTTTACAAATGGCTTCCCAATCAACAAAAAACAAGTTGTGACATGTAATAACAGCTAAAACTTCATATAAATCTTGTTATACTTTTCCGCGTTTCCTTTTATTCGTGTTTTGAGATAGCAGCATGCATTGTGCAAATAAAAATATTAATGATAAACAGTTCTCATACTTACATATATAACTAAAAACATTAATTTGCAATAAATATTTAGCTAAGTCCACAGAAATTTAGATTTGTTGATAACGCCCACAAAGTAATTCCTGGCCAGTGTATTGGCACTTGTTTTTCACGGTACAATTATTAGGGACATGTGAAGGTTCTATTTTGGGCTTAGATACATGACACATTTACTTAAAAATAGATTTCTTCATAACTCACTATCTTTGTCTAAAATTGACACGGGTTTACTTTTATAACTATACAGTACTTAAAGCAGTTAAACCATTTCCTTGCTTTTTTTTAATCATCTGTTAATCATTTATTTGGCAACCAACGTTTTTATATGCAGAATTATTACAAAAATTAGAAATGACCATTATGCAATATCTTTCTATGAAGGACTATTTCTAAAAAGACTTGTTTCGACATGCAGACACTTTCTGACGCCTCAGCAGCAGACAACTTTTGAAAACATTGTGGGAAAAGGAGAAATTGGTCAAACAAATCATTTTTCCTTTTGTCACAATGTTTCAACTTTATTAAACAAGTGTTCTTTCATTCATAGAGAGTAACTCACTAACTGTCCCACAGTTTTCAAAGTCAATCTGCTGCATGTATGTGGGAAAAGGTTAAGGGCTTTCTTTTCCTCAAGTCCTTTGAATCTGCAGCAGATTGACTTTGAAAACTGCGAGACTACTAATACAGGGAAAAGAAACAAGCGCGAAAGCTCCAATTGCTTGTCGTCTTTACAAAACTTTGTGTAAGTAAACCTCAATAAGCAGGTAGATAAACCTCCTACAGGTAATGCGGAATATCGATCGATAAGAACGACAAGCATATTATATAGCTAATGCACTTGTTTCTCTTCCCAGTTTGAATGGATGACTGTAAAAAATTTAATTTTTGATGGTGAATACTGTGTACATTTAATACAAACTTAAGCATTAAGTCATAAAGAACCCCTAGCCTACTTTTCACTAATTAAGTAATTTGGAGCTTATCTTATTCTTAAATTATGTTCAACAAGTTGATATACATGTAATAGATATATATCATTTCTAACATTCATTTAGTTGCGAGAAATATGGAAGTCATGGTTTTTTAACCGTTTCTCTGTTTCCCACATAATACAACAAAATCTACAGCTGATTTACGTCATAAAGTTGCTTTCTGACGCCTCTGCAGCAGACAGGTTTTTGAAAACAAGGTGACAAAAAAAGAAATTGCTCAAAACAATGTTTTCAAAAGATGTTTGCCTCAGAGGCATCATAAAGCACCTTTTATGATGTGTGCAAAAGAGTTAAATTTTCAATTTTAATGATTTTTTTGCAAAGTTACAATTCCATTTTTCCGCAGATAAAGCGCCGGGTCTGACCTGAACAGACCAAATACTTATGTACTTATTAATATCATTATGATCTCTTAAACCATTCAAATTTGATCTGATATGATAAATGTTAAGTGACACTCTTTCAAATTGAATGTTTAGACCTGATAGCTCTCTCATTAACAACAAGGGTTATCAATCCAGGGTTCATGAGTTCAATCCTCAACTCAGCCATAGATTCTTTTGAAGTTTTAAAGAAATCATACCGGTAGTCATAGTTATTTGCCTTGCACCATTGGAAGGCAGCCAGGTGCTGGGAAGTATGTTTTGTGAGGAAATGTTGCAAGAAAGTCTGGAACACATGGTTAGGCAAAGTGATCCCCATGATAAAACTCACATACTTGAAATCAGCGTTTAACCCTTTACCTCATATAGACGCTCTCTGATGCCTCTGCAGCAGACGACTTTTTGAAAACATAGTGACAAAAGAAGAAACTGCACAAAACGTGCAATTTCTTCTTTTGACACAATGTTTTCCACT
>JAUELF010233774.1:0-13269 GCA_031471495.1 Clinocardium nuttallii
TCACTGTCCGTCTGGGATCTTATAGCATCGACGTATAGTTACGACACGTCACTGTCGGTCTGGGATCTTATAGCATCGACGTATCGTTACGACACGTCACTGTCGATCTGGGATCTTATAGCATCGACGTACAGTTACGACACGTCACTGTCGGTCTGGGATCTTATAGCATCGACGTATAGTTACGACACGTCACTGTCGGTCTGGGATCTTATAGCATCGACGTATAGTTACGACACGTCACTGTCGATCTGGGATCTTATAGCATCGACGTACAGTTACGACACGTCACTGTCGATTTGGGATCTTATAGCATCGACGTATAGTTACGACACGTCACTGTCCGTATGTATGTTACTACCTTAAACCTGTCCCAAACATAGACGGAGAATAACGTATATGCAGCAGACGAATTTTGAAACGTCGTACCAACAGGTAAAATAGCTCAAAACGAGCAATTTATCCTTTGCCACAATGTTTTCAACTCTTTTCAATAATTAAAACTACAATTATAGAGAATTTCCATATTTTTAGTAGACATTTTGAAAGTCGTCTGCTGCAGATTTATTTATGTGGGAAAGGGTTTATATGCAGTACCAGACAAAATACTAAAAGTGTAGTTCCACTTTTTATATGACAATTTAACTTTAACCCTTTCCCACATAAAACAAATCTGCAGCAGACGAACTTGAAAACATGGTGACAAAAACCTGAAAAATCTCAGTAAAAGATATTAAACAAAGTTGAAAATATTGTTACCAAAGGAGACATTGCTCAGCAAATATGTTCAATTTCAGTGCACGGTACCTTGGCAACGGTTTTCATGTTAGTATGGACTTCTTTTTTACTTTTAGCGAAGTCAGTCTTATGAACCTTTTCCATATTTTAGACGCATCTGAGGCATACGACTTTAGAAACCATTGTGGCAAAATGAGTGTTTTCGTGAATTCCAAACAATCTCTTCCGGTCATATATGGTCCATGGTTAATCTACGAGTCTGAGGTACTCTTTCGTAAAAACAGTGAACTACCAGATCAGCCTGTGCATCCCTACAGTCTGGTGTAGCTATATGCTGTTCATAGGTTACCTACATACGTTCGTTAGAAGCTTCTGTCAAATGGTGTTGATTCCGATCAGATATAGATAATATAAACATATATTTCAGAAATGCCCACTCGTACCCTTTTCCATGGATGGGCTAGTATCACCAATGAAATGACATGATATAACTGAAATAAGTTTACAATTGAGTTAAATATCGTTCTGATTCTTACCATAGGTCATCAAACATGTTGTCTCATTGACATGTACAATACCTCTTTCTTTTTCAATTAGAACAAACTTGAAATGTTTGATGTATACGGGCTATATAGGTTAATAGTTTAATACATACTATAATGTCACAATCAACTTGACCAAATCACCTGGTTGATGGATTCATGCACACTTACTGTAACAACATATTGTAATAAAATGTGGTACAACCGTTTTGCATTAAGCCTTCGTCATGTGGAAGTTACTCCAATATTTTATTGTTTTTTGATGACTTTAGGGTAACATTCCTATTCGAACCACTTCCTAAATTCACACGTCGTTTGACGCAACTGTAGGAGACAATTTTAAATCAATAAATTGAGGCAATGAGAGAACATGGTCATGGTAAGCAATTCCGTTTTATTCCACGATTTGCAACTCTATTTATTGATATTTTCATTAAATCGGAGTTTACGTATCCTTGCCTTTGTCCCCTGTTTCGTATTGTTGTCTTAGGTAAAAGGGTTAAAGTGATAAATTGACGTTATAAGCCTCACTCTAGGTCAGGAATAAATGACCAGTTTATTTCAAACCTTTCCCTCATACAACGAATCTGCAGCAGACGGCTTTGAAAACATACCCCCCCAAAAAATAGGGAACTCCCTTTAAGTACAATCATTGTATAGAGATAAAACCGTCTGCTGCAGAGGTGTCGGAATCCGTCTATATGAGGGAATGGGTTAAACCTTTCCCACATAACTTGTGGTAATAAGAGAGATTGCTGATAATCGGGAATTTCCTTCTTTTCAACAATGTTTCTAACTTTGTTCAAACATTTTTATTTTATAGAGGTTTTCAATAATGCTGACAACATGTTTTCGAAGTCGTCTGCTTATGATTGATTGTTTGTGAGAAATTACATATGTCAGTGACACGATGGTTATAATGTCTAAATTACATATGTCTGTGACACGAGGGTTATAATGTCTAAATTACATATGTCAGTGACACGAGGGTTAGAATGTCTAAATTACATATGTCAGTGACACGATCCGTTCGAGTACTCATATCCTAGGGTTCATAATGGGTCAAAGATCCATTTACTAGTCCATGATTCAACATTCCTTACTACGCAAACCAATATTCACAACAAACCCATAAAAAACACATGGAGGGTTTTGATCCTTACTCCGTCATTTTAAATCCTTATAGAAAAGTTAATATATTGCATGTCGGATGAACAGAGACGCATGTATACACTAAATACGTCAATAAGGCTGGTTCATGATGGAATAAAGGGTGTATTAAGACTTTCGTGATTTAGATATAAAATGTGTTTATTTATGTAAAACCTCTCGGGCAATGAACCCACTGTGTCACAATGAACGCCAGTATCATAAAACATGTATGTACATCCCACTTAGAGTCATCATAAGATTGGGGAAAAAATATATGTGCACGGCAGTTGAGGCCAGTTAAGAACCAGATCAATATGCACACAGTTAATCTGAACCCTCACTATCTGTCAATTTGTCAAAGGAACATTTTTTGGTTTTGTTTTATTAAGGTTTTAAGCCGTTTTCAACATCATTTTCGTTATATCACTCAACAAACCAGTACTGGGCTAGGAAATGTTCCTTGCCAATGGGCACTGCACCATGACCGTCGCGCAGCGACTGGAGTCTAACCAACAGTATGAGATAATAGTACGGAAGTTCACATATGTATATGACCCATCCTGCGAGAAAACAAACATTATGGCATCTGTGTAATGTATCGACCAGATCAGCCTGCGCTGTCCTCGCAGACCGATCCGGGCCGACACATTCCATCTCCGAGGAATAGAGGTATAGAGAAATGATTCCTGAAACAGAAAATCCACAAGAGTTGAAACGTGTTTATCCCGGTCAGGATCGACACTTGACGCAAAGTCCACGATGTTGGTTTTCTCGCGAGACGGCTCATTTAGTTAAACACACATATTCTCTCTGGGAAACGGCTCATTTATCATTTAGTTAAACACACATATTCTCTCTGGGAAACGGCTCAATTATCATTTAGTTAAACACACATATTTTCTCTGGGAAACGGCTCATTTTGTTGTATCAGTATTATTACACATACAAATGTGTTAAGAGTTTAAACATCTCTATAGATTTAGAATATACATACGAGCCTGTTCTTGTCAGAAGGTACAATCTGACCTTTACGAATGGTAGTGATACAGATCAGCAGTGTATCATCGCAGTCTGATCTAGATCTATACGTTTCGAAAATTATTTTCAGGTACTGTTTTGATATTTTAGTGTGTGAGTTGAACAGATACACAGCTTGATCTAAACCTGTGTACTGTTCATAACTGTCAACTCGTTCGTTTTTGCCCTATCATATAAACTAGCCACATCAGAGGGAATATACCGAGCGTCCTGTGAAAAGCAACTTTAGATCATTTATAGCAAGTGGAGGAATCCGCCGTGTACAAGTGGGTACAATCGCGACAGTCGAATGCCATTGGACAATGCACATTTCTCAGCCTAGTACTAGTTTGTTTACCCAGGGATCATGACTAAGTGAACTGTTGCCGTGATATAACTAAAATAATGATGACAACGTCGTTAAACCATAATAAATCAAATTCATAGAAAGGTTAACATATGCCTACATAATTATGGTATTTGATCCAAATGTTTACTGTTTGTCAGATGTTTAATACGCGAGCAGTGTCAGATCAAACTGTCTGTGTTGGTCGCAAGGTCTTAATGTGAAGTGACAGTAAATACTCGGGTAAGACTGTGTATATATATCCATAATGTAACCATTTAATACGTTTATATTGATAGCGAATGTTTCAGCTTATATTTAAAACAAAATATTAATAATAATAATTAAAATAATAAAGGTTTTATTTAGAGACGACATTCATTTGACAAAGCATTAATCACGCTCACTTAGTGCATCTCAGACAATTAGTCTTTTCCCACTTACAGAAAATATGCAGCGAAGGCGACTTACAGAAAATATGCAGCGCAGGCGACTTACAGAAAATATGCAGCGCAGGCGACTTACAGAAAATATGCAGCGCAGGCGACTTACGAAAATATGAAAGCAAAAATGTGAAAACTGTTTATAAATGATAGTATGATCATAACATAGAGTTTAGAACATTGTGGAAAAAGGAGAAATTGCTAGTTTGGAACAATTTATTCTGATGTCAAAATGTTTTCAAAAGTTGTCTGCCCGCAGAGGCGTCACAACGCGATCATATATATAAGGGAATGGCCGTTTGAAGGGAAAATCCTAAAGCGGAACGAAAGGAACGTTATAATAATAACTTCTGAACATAAGCCCTGTTCATATTCCGCTCAACCAAACCCAATAATCTGATGTCAAAATGTTGATGCACAACAACACCTGTGAATCGACTTACGTGTCATCTATTAATTGACCAAACCACATTGTATAATGATGTCCTGTATGTGGGTCACATGACGCGACCATCTACTATTGTCCTTAGCTGAATATACAGTAATTTGCCACATAAATGTCTTGAAATTATGTAAATACTATAAATAATTTAGCTTTATATAATTGTGTTTGCAGTAAATCATAGAGAAAAGTAGCAATACTAGATAGTACACCTATTGATGTTAACAACATTCTATCAGACGTTAAATGTTGTGTTATAGTGTTAAATATGTGTAAACCCTTCTGGAACAATCCATGTCTCAATTATTACTTGTATATTTGTTTCTTTGCTATTATATATTTCCACGAGAAAACCAACATTGTGGACTCTGCGTAAAGTATCGATCCGGATCAGCCGCGCAGACTTACCCGGATAGACACTTTTCGCCTCCTATGAACATTCTGTTTCAGAAATCATTTCTCTATACCTCTATCCCCATGAGAGAGAACGTGTCGGCCCGGATAAGCATGTGCGGACTGAGTAGGCTAATATGTATCAATACATTATGCAGAGTCCACTATGTTGGTTTTCTCGCGAGACGGCTCATTTTCTGTTAAAAGTCCGAAGGCTGGTATTCGTGCGACGTAGCTTAAAGTGTTTACACTAATTAGATAATTAGCAACGTCTAAATTAAACCCAACCCTTCAATCGGAACGTCGACATCAGTGGTGATTCTGATCAGCACGAACCGCTGTGTTTAGAAATGTAGCCAAGTATTGCACATGGTTTCGAGGTTCTCGGCTTTGAAGAAAGAATACGAGTAGGAATGACAGTGAATTGAGAAATTAATTCAAAACATTAAAGAAAAATGTCAATTTTCCTCGGTCGGTTTGCGTGTGACGTAGAAGAGTTGACAACTTTGTCTTGGCACTTGTTCTGTCTCACTGAGTCATACAACCTGTAGGAACCTCGTCACTCAAAAACAGACCTTGGTGATACGGTAAATATTAGATTAGTATCCGGCAGTGTCTTCGTGGTTTGCGACTAGATTGCGGACAGAAAAGATCCAGATCAGAGTGCATTGATGCGTAGAACTGCGTTGAACGCTTATTCATGCTCTCGTATGACTAGTCCCAGTTTCAATAATGACACATAGAGATTAGGGACAAGGGAAGTAAAATGAGCCGTCTCGCGAGAAAACCAACAGTGTGGTCTCTGCGTAAAGTGTCGACCCTTATCCGCCTATGCATGCCGCACATGCTAACCCGGACAGACACGCTTCGCCTCCTGTTTATTTTCTGTTTCAGGAACCATTACTCTTTACCTCTATCACCCTTCGCGGACAGCGCAGGCTGATCTGTTCGATACATTACGTAGATGCGTTTTAATGTTGGTTTTCTCGCTGAACGGCTCAAATGTTGTTTCAGAAATGAAAACGTCTTGATCGAAGAAATAGTTGAAACAGACATATATAATGAATAACATAAACGTTCATTACATTCATAGAATTTAATTTGTTCCATGATATACGCGTCATTAGACTGCTTTGCGACAGTCGTTTTTTAAAAACATCGAAGGAAAATACATATTGCTTAACATAAACATTTTTGTCTTCGCAATGTTTTTAACTCTTTATGCCTTCCAATTTCTCTGTTGATACCGCATCGGCGTATGTTTTGTCTAAGCAGACTGATTGTTTAAATATATATGAAGTAAATAGTTAATGCGTTTTTGTCGTACTCTGATTAGATCGTTTGTCCACAGTTCAAGTTCTCTAGCTGTTGAATCTCACGTATTATCAGGGACTAAGTACGATCTACTTTATTTATAAATTTGCTCTTATTACCTTTTATGGTATTATTCTTTCCTAGTTTGTTAAGAAAATCGTGCAGTAAATCAATAATGCAGCTTCAATGTTAGTAGTGTAGCTTGCTGAAAACGTTGTTGGAACAAGATAAACCAGTACTCGTTTTGATAAATTGCATATTTTCGCACAGTGTTTTTACAAGTCGTCTGCTGAAGCGACGTAGAATATCGCCTGTATGAGAGAAAGGGTAACGAGGACTGCACGACGCCATATGCATGTTATACACATCACCTGAAGGTTGATCATTTGGTCTTTCAAATCGAAAGCATCTTAATTGAATATTAAAACTGTAGGACAACTGTAGGATAACTGTAGGACAACAGCTTGAGCTTCTTGCAATGCCATACGATTTTCGTGTTACTATTCATGTTGTGCGAATTAATTGGCCGAGAACACGTATACGTACACCATTCCATTCACTTCACTCGAGATAGGTAGACCCCGCACGTGCGTGAATGTTCGTTGGTTGTATAGATAGAGCGAGACTTCTTAAATTAACATTCACCCTATACGGAGTTCTAGATAAGGGGCGTTTTGCATGTTCTAAAACTGTTTTGACCATCTGACCCTATGCTGTGTGTACTCAAAGGAATCGTCTTAATGAGATAAGTATTTTGTGTGCCCACATCATATGGTTGGGTTGGATACTAAGTTCTGTTGCTTTTGGTGTTTTACACCCACTTTCAACAATCAGGGTTAAAGGCCTATGCTACAGTTATTTCACCAAACATTTCCCAACCATAGAATTTCTTCATTCTTTGTATTTTGTTAGTGCATACTAACTTGTTGAAATAAGAAAAAAAAAGAAAAAAAGTCATAGATCTAAACAAATATTTTGGCATGTCAATTACATGACCAATTTCATCAAAAGCACACATATAGGCATTTTGGTCGAAAACCTAAAACACACAATGTTTTTTAATGAAAACTGCAAATCATATCAGAGTTCATATATAACTTTATATATAGAATTTAAATCAATATACGCCTTTAATACCAATAGAGCTGGTCGATTTATCCTGACAACAGGGCAGCCATTCCTACCTTTTTTAAAGTCTTTGAATGACCCGGCCAGGGATCGAACCCACGACATCGCGCAACCGAGGCAGAAGCTCTTCCAGTACACCACCCAAGCGGTAGATAAGACTTCAGTGGTCCAGATAAGCGTTTTATTATTATCCGAGCAATAGAAAAACCTACCAATGAAGACCCAGATGAGTTTAACCACGATTTGAGTTGTTGTTGTAATTTGACATTTCTTTTATTACTGAAGTATCCGAAAATACATGATCAGCAGAATAGTAAACCAAGATTATTGTTAACACACAGGTTGGTATTTCAGGAACCAATCTCATTTATATCACAGCAAAGTCCTTCGCTGTACGAATAGTACATTCTGACGACACCGCATAAAATGAGGCGACTCGCGATAAAACCAACAATGTGGACTCGGCGTAAAGTGTCGACTCGGATTAGTCTAAGCATGCCGTGCAGGCTAACCCGGCCAGACACTTTTCGCCTCCTGTGGATTTTCGGTTTCAGGAATCATTACTTTATACTTCTATCTCCGAGACGGAATGTGTCGGCCCGGACGGATCTGGGTCGATACATTACGCAGAGTCCATAATGTTAGTTTTCTCTTGGAACGGCTCATATCTCAAAGTGTTAAAAATAATATAAATCTCTGGTAAAGGTCAGGATCATGTCCATAGTGTCGGGTAACACAACCTGGCTAGATTGGGGCAAATGATATTTGTTCTCCGAAACACTTTAATTGAAGACAAAGTTAA
This sequence comes from Clinocardium nuttallii, assembly GCA_031471495.1. Taxonomy (NCBI): domain Eukaryota; kingdom Metazoa; phylum Mollusca; class Bivalvia; order Cardiida; family Cardiidae; genus Clinocardium; species Clinocardium nuttallii. The sequence continues at coordinate 8,318 of JAUELF010233774.1, forward strand.
TATCAGTTATCTAGTAGTTAGAAATCACTCAGCAACGGACAGCAATATTCCGTGGGCTTGCTATAACTAGGAACCAACCGGCATAATTGTTTACAAACCGGTCTCACCCAAACATGACCCGCAAATTAAACAGTCATCCATCATCCGAGAAGCTGTGTCATGATCAATGCGATACTGACAGAGTAATCCGAATGGATTAAAATCGCAATCTCTTTATAAAAAAGCTCTCTGTCAATCGTAGTTGACAAATCCCCTCTTCTAACCACATATGATCCGCGTCACACGTGAACACACCTTCAAAGGCTTTTAACTAACCCTTTCCAACATACAGCAAACATGCAGAAACACCAAGGCAAGCGTATGGCAAAATGTTATAAATTTATCTATACTCACTGTGATATTGCCCATCGTCAGCAATTTCTCCGTTTAGCAATGTGTTTCAAAAATCAACTGCTGTAAATGCATCAAAATAAATGCGTCTGCAATTCTAGAACGGTTCAATTTAATTCCAGGGTCCTGATCAGGGTATGTGCTAGTTTATACTGAACCTAATCTGATTCCAGTGTCCCGATCAGGGTATGTGCTAGTTTATACTGAACCTAATCTGATCACAGTGTCCCGAAGGTCGATTTTCGTGTGGTATAACATTACCCGATTCATCGTAACCTCTGAGAAGAAATAGGTTACCGAAGAAAGTTCAATATAAACAGAATTATTTTAAAACAATTTCTGACACACACTAGATCGAAACAACAATAATCGAACTGTTATACCATGATCACTGCCTCAAGATCCGTGAGGTATTGCTTAGAGCGTCTAGTTTGGAAGAGAGGCAGACGAATTAGGGTTCGATCCCAGGGCCAGTCGTATACACAACTTATAGTAATAGTAATGACTTCCCACATTGGCGCTCAGAGTTGAGAATGTTACATTGTTATACAGGTAGAAATAAACTCTTCAAACGAAGGGACATCTTCGTACCGTTTACCCGGATCAATATGGAATACAATATTTCATTCATGGAACTGATTGTTTTCCCATCAATTCGGATCAGGTCCATCCGGGGTCGAAGTAGGCATCCTGTTCTTTCTCACGGGTCATTTATCTACTCAAAATTGTGAATACCAAATCGTTTCCTTCATAAATGTGCCACCTGACGCGACTGCGGCAAGTCACATTTGAAAACATTATGGGAAAAGGAGAAATTGCAGAAGGTATTCAACCAAAAACAAGAAAATATTTAACATTCTCAAAAATATGTTTACATGTATTTTCTTCAGGCGATAACAAGTAGTCTATTTTTAAATTATAATATGAGCCGCCATGCGAGAAAACCAGGCAAACCTGTACACACACTTTACTGTGGATCATTACTCTATACCTTTATCCCCCCGAGACGGAACGTTTCGGCCCGGATCAGTCTGCGCGGATAGCACAGGCTGATCTGGGTCGATACATTACGCAGATACCATTATGTTGGTGTTCTCGTGGGACGGCTCAATTATGATTTCACTGAGCGAGTACTATGAGTTCTGTCCACACGAATGCATTGTCAAACAGCTAGCCCTTTTGGTGTTCACGACTAAGGGGACATTTAACATTTACTTTCGGAATATAAAAATAGAAATAATGACAAATAGTAAGTTGTGGGTACATGTTTGGGTAAATGGTTGATTTTAATGTTTATAAATGTGAAAACTAAGATCTAAGCATAGGTTTGAATATTTCAGTTGAACCCACTTCTCCTTCCTGTTTGACAACACTGGTTGCAGAGCTAGGCGTGAATTGAGAGGTAAATTTGAATATTAACTTTCGCGTCCAAAATTGCTTGAAAGGGAGTTGGATACGTGGTATTTCTGACTGCATCCACAGATTGCCTATTGTTTTATGAGTCTGAACAGCTCTTCAATTTTACACTAACTCCGTGCGTCTGTGTTTGGTGATCTTTGGAATAAAGGGTAAAATTGATCTTTCTGTCCTAGTTTTTTCACCCTGTTTCTGATCACCTTTGTGGACAATTCTTTCCATAATTTTCTTATACTATTGGGACTCCCTGATACAGGAAAACCCATTTTATGAAACCAGAATGGATATTATGAGAAATATTGAGAGAATAAAATTGGGGTGTCCCAGGAAACAGAAAATCAGCTTTTAACTGTGTTATGCCACCATAACTGAAATACTGTTGAAAACGGCGAAAAATCCGAAATAAAACGGATTATCAAATACAAGTGCTATCAAAGGGTTCAAGAGTCTCTCAAAGTAACTGACGCATAGTCGTTAATACGCTTAAAGGGAACCGACCCGGGAATTCTTAATAAAACATGAAAACGTGTTAAGACGTTACGACAACGATAAATAAATTAATAGTAACGGAGTGTTTGTGTGAGATTTTAACCGTTACCTAGTTATAGGTTAACGCGAGATGATAATGAAATAGTCAAAGTACACAGAGTACCGCCATAGAGGGACGTGTGAATTCGTTATCAAAATATATCGTGTTAAACGGCGGTGCTAAATCTTTGGAAAATGGGCACGAAAACTGATATAAGCTTTGATGGATCGATTTGGGCTTACCCTTTCATTTAACGATTGTATCTGAAATAATCAATGCCGTCTATGTACTATATTGTATAGCCCTTTCCCACGTACAATAAGATCTGCAGCATACGAATTCGAAAACGCGCAGCAAAAATATTGAAATTAATGTTAAATGGCAAAGAGGAGACATTATTTATCAGGATCAATTTCAAAATTTGCGACGTTTACAAAAGTCGACTGGTGTAGATGTGTAACAATGTGTCTGTAGGTGGAAAATGATTATAACTCATTCCGTCATCGTGTTTGGGAAATATTGTAGGTAAAACATAGCATTCATTGTATTCTTGTTTTCCTTTAACAAGTAATTTGATATTCTATCTGTTGGAAACTAATTAAGAAATTATGAAAGCTTTATAAGTGTCCCCGCTTTTCAACCTTCTTTAACGGGCACATTGTACTTGCTATTAAACGTATTCGAAATCAACAAGTAAATTGAAACGTATTAATATCAAAGAGGTATAAATAACGTTTTAGAGAATTTTGTCAATGATGTTGAAAAAATGTATCTTGCTCTGATCGCTTTTCTTTTGAAAAGCTGAATACGAGATATTATAGTTAAAAAATGGGTTGAAACAGGGGATAAGGGGACACTTGTTTATGTGAAAATAGGCTATACAAAAGGGGCGGCGAAAATGTCGAGGCAGGAGTTTTTGAAGTGGACCGCGTGCTAATGAATTACACATACATTATCCTTGCCTTAACTTAATCAATTGAAATAATAGACACGGGGAACTTTGAAATCAATTTTAATTAAATTTCAACAGAAACAATAATTCGACAGAGATATCGTTGCTTTGCAGAAATAGACGGTCGTACATGTGTTCTATAAAAAAAAAGTGAACACGTAACTAGGGATGCACGTAGAAGTTAGCATACGCTATCTTTGAATACAATCGACATAAGGGTAAACACCTTAAAAATACCAATACACAAAACCGATTGAATATTGATTAACAAGTTAACGAGTTTCTTTTGATCTCAAATGCAACAGTTTCGGGAAAGCTGGGAAAAAGAAATAACTGTTAAAATGTATTACCACTTTTTAATGCAAATTGAAACCTTCCCCTGCTTGTATGTACATGCGTACACACATTCGGACCAGTTATGCATCTCATGCCAGAAAAGTAAGTTTCTCTGTATGGTTATAAATGCAAGTTTTAACAAATGAGCCGTCCCGCGAGAAAACCAACATTGTGGACTCTGTGTAAATTATCGACCCGGATCAGCTCAAGCATGCCGCGCAGGCTAACCCGGACATACACATTTCGCCTCCTGTGGATTTTCTGTTTCTGGAATAATGACTCTATACCTATAATCCCCTGAGACGGAGTGTGTCGGCCCGGATCAGGCTGCTCAAATGTTACGGGGTTACCTCGGTGATTTACAAGAACTATTATGCCAGCAGCGATTCGGTCGCAATACTAATCCAACAATCCGGAATGGCAAGAAAAGAAAGCCATTGCTACCCTTTTTATTGTATTTAGTAATGTCCGGCCGGCGACCGACCCCTAACCTCCCGCAATATCACAATATCATACCACTGCAAATGTTGAAAAGAAAATCAAATGAAAAATACAATCTGAAACAGTTAAAAACCTGTAAAGAATATATCAACTCGATTTCCTATGTAAAAACAATATTGTTTATTCCTTTTCCACATTAATGGTAGAACTTAATTTTTTTAAAAAGAGTTAGACAAAGGAAATAACATTCAATGTTGTAAACATTCGTCTGCCGCATATGCGCAAACAATGCGTTTACATATGAAGAAGGGTTAATGATTGTTTCAGGGTGAGATAAACTGTAAGAAATAACAAGTGTGGAAATGCAATGCGTGTATAATTAGAATGAAACGCAACACCAGGCAGCCTGATCTCAGCCAGATTTAGGGCTGCACACATTCGCATATATGTTACTAGACTTTAATTGAAGTTCTGTCAAACTTGATTCCTGTATTACACTGATTATAACACTCTGATAATATATGAGCCGTCGCACAGGCTAACCCGGACAGACACGTTTCGCCTTCTGTGGATTTTCTGTTTTAGGAATCATTACTCTATACCTCTATCCCCCTGAAACGGAATGTGTCGATGCTGATCTGTGTCGATATACTACGCAGAGTCCATAATGTTGGATTTATCCTGGAACGGCTAACATGTTAAATTGCGTTAATATACTGATGCGACACTTCTAGTCTTTTGTAGAAAGATTAATATAATTTGAAATAAATAGAGCACCTCGTCCAAAAGAATTGATTGATTGATTGATTGCTTGGGGTTTAACGCCGTTTTTAACAATTTCTCAGTCATATCACGGCGGCCAGTTCACCTACTCATATGTTTCCTGGT
>JAUELF010233795.1:0-13267 GCA_031471495.1 Clinocardium nuttallii
TTAGACCAAGATAACTATGAATGATCGACAACAGTCTCCCTGACGACCACCACCATTGTAATAACACATGTTTAGAATTTAGACCAAGATAACTATGAATGATCGACAACAGTCTCCCTGACGACCACCACCATTGTAATAACACATGTTTAGAAAGAATATGTCATAAAAAAAACTAGGAATGTATATTTTTTACTCACTAGAAAGCGTAAGTCACTTTTATAATTTTATATATGTATGTCACTTACCCGTTAGTTATAATTATGTTGTGTATTGTGTTTGAGCCGGTGGCCATATCACTAACAAAAGATGTTTGAGTTTGAGTTTGAGTTTGAGTACCCCATTGTGAGATAATGATTCCTTTTGATTTGCCAAGTCAACAGGTAAAGGTCACCATTGACAGATATCAAAAAAGTAAAATAATAGCAGAGGTGATGGATCGACCACTTTGTTAATCGCCAGTTTATTATTATAGACTAGTTAAGGATTCCTTTATATCAACACTTTACCATTACCTATAGTAATTACGCTGTTACCTCCCTTGAGTTATTCGACACCATTGGGGACATACACCACTTACTGTCGGAATATTCGGATTTTGGCCAGGGTAAAAACAGAAATAATGACAAATAGTATTTTTTGGGTACGTGTTTGGGTAAATGGTTGATTTTAATGTTTATAATTGTGAAAAATAAACTTTAAGCATGGTTTTGAATTTTCAGTTGAACCGACTTCTCCTTCCTGTTTGACAACATTGGTTGAAGAGCTAGGCGTGAATTCAGAGGTAAATTTAAATACCAGCTTTCGCATCCAAACTTGCTTGAAAAGGAGTGGGATACGTGGTATTTCTGACTGCATCTACAGATTGCCTATTGTTTTGAGCGTCTTGGCAGCTCTTCAATTTTACACTAACTCCGTGCGTGGACATTATGAGAAATATTGAGAGAATAAAAGTTGGGGTGTCCCAGGAAACAGACAATCAGCTTTCAACTGTGCTATGCCACCATTATTTTGTAAAAGTTGCATAATTAAAGCTGACGGTTAAATCAGTGTCTTAGTGGGGGGCTAATTAATGTCATGTTTGTACACATGAAACTGTTTCTAGAACCACGTGATTTAATCCTTATTTAGTCAGAAAGAAAAAACTAACCTCCCATACGCGCACCTACCCTCCTTTATTATTTTCTTCTCTATTTATATATCTCTATTTCCACCTCTATTGCTCTCTCTCTCCACTCGCTATAATGTATATTTTTCTTGTATGATAAATTACAAAGCTAGAGTAAGCTGATATTTGCTTAGCTTGTTAAATATTCACCCTGCTTCCTGTAAATCAATCTGTATTGGAGAGGACCTGAAATAAACTATGAGCTATCAGTCCAATCCATTTCTCCATTGATATTTCTCAAATGTTTTACATAGTATGATACATTTAAATATGTTTAAACTAAAGGTCGGAGCTGCATAGCTTTATGGTGCCCTTGTTTTGTAATGATAGTTTTGCAAATCAACGGCAGTAACCCTCGAACTGTCTATTAATCTCATCTTTTTACAAACTAATATGTTAAGAATCAATTTATAGCTGTATTGTTAATCATTTTTATTACTTCAAACCAATGTTCAGTTTACATAAAAAGACACAAAACCAGTACTAAATATATATTAACATTGGCTACATGGCGGTCAGGTGAACTGCAAGGTTGCTTACTCTCAGCCTGAAAAATATAAATAACAGTATGCATCAGAGGTTATGATTGCTTGATCACGGAAGATTTCCTAGCCAGGTATGGGCTTGTCATTCTACCGCTATGATATAACTGTAAAACTGTTGAACATAGCATAACTCCATTGGCATATGTATATATATAAAACAAAAGAACGCTAGAAACGCCATTAAATAACTAAATGATATTGAAGGCGACAACAACTGAACTATCGACGGTGATACATGTTTAAAATTTAGACCAATAAACCTATGAATATTCGACAACAAACTCCCTGACGACCACCACCATTGTAATAACATATGTTTAGAATTTAGACCAAGATACATATGAATGATCGACAACAGTTACTCTGACGACCACCCCCGCTGTAATAACATGTTTAGAATTTAGACCAAACATACATATGAATAACCGACAACAGTCTCCCTGACGTATCCCCGCTGTAATAACATGTTTAGAATTTAGACCAAACATACCTATGAATAACAGACAACAGTCAGCCTGACGACCACCCCCGCTGTAATACCATGTTTAGAATTTAGACCAAACATACCTATGAATAACAGACAACAGTCTCCCTGACGACCACCCCCGCTGTAATAACATATTTAGAATTTAGACCAAACATACCTCTGAAAAATGGACAACAGACTCCCACAGAACTAGGAGGTATATTGCCTTTGATACTACAAAATCGCCCGAAAGGACAACCATTGAAGATAGGATCGAAGATATTACATGTCCCTGTGGGTGTTCCAAACCAACATCCCAAACAACAATAACCCATAGTCGAACCGCGCTGGCGTTGACATCTATCCGTAGCGGAAGGGCATCTTCTGCCTACAAAACCGCCACAATCTGCACGGTTTCCGTTCTTGTCACGTCGGTAAATACATTGTCCTGTAGAAAGAATCAATTTACGAGTCATGCCCTTAGAAGACAACGTTCAGTAGTGTATTCGGAGATAAATGTAGACTAAAATTCCTGCGCATTCATGTTTTCAAATGGTCGGTATATTCCAAAAGTATCATTGTTACTTCTGAGGCGTAATGTATAACAGTTCAGAGCCTGACTAGGATTCACAGACTTCGGTGAAAACATTCATATATTAAGTTTAATAGGGGAAAACATTCAAATAAAGTTGTTGATTTACAAATGAACGTTTGCATCAATAAAAAGAGTCAAAGCTGTGCTATACTATGCTAAACTGTAAGTTCCACTATTTAACTTAATCGTTTTTTTTATACTGTGAACTCGACAGTTCCGGGTCAGTAACCAAATTAACGAAGTTTGTCTCTTTGAAAGGAAAATTGAGAGAAACAAAACTACATAAAATGTTCAAAAAATACTTCCTCTCCATGATGATATAATTCAAGAATGATATAAAGTTGTTAAAATGTTTCGTTAGTGTCTGCAATTGCAAGCTGTAAAACTGACAGTTTCGGGTCAAACTTGCCATTTCCGGGTCACATGACAAATGTGTATTTCCTGTTCTCAGGGGTAATCTCAAACAGTGTTATATTCAACAAAACAGCTGTTTTTTTAATAACAAGATATTTATTTCAAAATAATATGAAAATGAAAGATCTAAAATATATCACCTGCAATTACCTATTGCATAAAGGAGATATTGCTCAAATTAAGAAAACGTCTTAAACTGTTTGATGACTAGGACAACTTTACAACAGAGCAAACTTGTTTCTTGTAAAATAAACACACAAGTTATTACATAACTTTCAAAAAGGGAACACATTAATAAGATGCAATTTTCAATAAATGTCTTAAATGTCTTAAATGACATATTATTTGTCTCCTACTTAATACACCCAGCATTTCAGTACACTCTTTCAGTGAAGCAGTTCGCTCTTTTAACTGAGAGGTAATACTATTAATGCTTTGTTTTGCATATATAATATAAGTAGCAGAATAACCACACCACTCCGTCTTCATGTTGTGCGGGCCATGGTGGGAAACTAGGGACTGGTTCGCCTATTGCCACAGCAAATATTTCACCACCTTCATCTAACACAGAGCGAAAAGTCCTGACAAAGATCTTGGCACATGTCCAATAGGCAACTCAGCAACATCACTTAATTTAAATACACGTTTGGAATCGGTTACCATTTCATGCAAATTTTCCTTGAACTGGTCTAATGAAGGTATCCAAACCAAACAAGCATTCATGTCTTTAATGTTTATGTATTCCCTATCAATTCTTAAACGTGTTGGAGGTTCTGTAAAAGGTGGCCTTATCTTGTATGCATGGTAACCCTTAATAACTGAATTCTGTATATGTATGACTGAAACATCTGGCCCATCACCATCACTTCCGATACATACACTCTTCAAACTTCCCGCCTGTGGATTGTTTGCTACTGGATCGTTTTTTGACTGAAAAATATAATACACAGTGCTATATCAATGATTCTACTAAGAGAACTGTCACAGGAATGTGACAAATGCCATCCAAGGGCGTAGCTTGGCACTAATGAATGTGTAGGTGTAGGAAAATTTTGAAATCCTATATTGCCGCAGCTGCATTTTGGGGCATTTTTGAGGCATATTTTGAGAACACTGGATGGTATATTTTAGCATTTGTTTACCCCATCGTCAGTGTGCAGTTGCAGTCAGGGCATTGGAAAGGTTCATCTTCTGCAACAGACTCTGCAATACAGTCGGAGTGCAACCAACCATCACATATGTCGCACTGTATCCATAGACTGTTTCTATCTGACTCCATGTCCTCATCCCATGTAATAAGACAACCTTTGCAAAAATCTATGTCTTTCTTTTTGCTTTGTTTGTCACGGCTAGTGATATTGCTTCACATGTTCTTCCTTTTGCCTTCTTCGTGCACACTTTCGACTGTTTTTTACCTTTTGATTTATTTGTTTGAAGTTTTTTCTCAAATCTTAATTTTGCCTTTTTCTCCCTTTCAGTAAATGTTTTTATCTTTGCAACTTGCTTCAGAGACATTTTCCTTATTGCGTCGTCTGATGTCAGACTGTCCGGCAAGTCGTCGAGTATTCTACGACGTGTCTTTTTGTCACATTGGTGTACTTGTGGATAGACAAGAGCATCACGTACAACTGGGAAAAGAATAGTATATTTGCTAGTTCCAGGAATATCCCAAGCCGGAGAAAGGCAGGACTCTCTGCTACTGCTACCAGGAACAACCCCTTGTGTATATGTACCCACTGTCTGTGTTTTATCTTTTTGGTTTACGTCTGCACGGTGTTGGCCACTGTCTAGTGACAATACGGCTGAGGCCAAAAGATCCAAACCCTCTAACGTTGTTTTACCAGTTTGCTCATCTGTTGTTTCGGAGTGTGCTTTACTGTGAAGTGTTGTGTATACTTCAAAGCAAGGAGAGCTGTCTTCGACATCATACCATTTAATTTCTCCTTGTATTTTAACCTAACAAGTGTTACAATGGCACACTCAAATGCTTCAAGGGCACCTAGAGCATAAGTCTGTTGTGAGGTTTTTGGTTCTTTAGAGGGCATACTATCATCACACGTGGTTTGTTCAATGCTTGCTGTACATTCACATGCGAACGTAAGTCCTGGTTTCAATGCTTCACTGCTGATGGCGCTGCTGTCAACAGGATATGTACCTGATGATCTAAATGCATTGATAACAGTGAGGGGTTTGTAGAAGAGAAGGAAAACTTCTGTAAGTTTTTCTGCGAAGTTTTCTTGATTTATGCTTTTCCCCGGGTTTTCTCTACTGTATTTGCGTACCGTTAAATGCCATTTAGATTTCAGAGGTCCAAATACTCCTTTGTCAAGCGGTTTTATCTAATGGGTTGCGTTAGGAACGATTCTGAAAAGTTCTATGCCTTTCGACATAGCTACTGAAAACACTGAAATATATATATGACTGCTGACACTGTCGATTAGTAGTATAACAGGGCGCTCTGTTCCAGCATGCTTGTCAAAATGGTCTATGAATTTTGAGAAGGTGGTGGCATCCATCCATCCATCCGTCTTTCGTATATGCAATATCACTGCCTTCGTTGGAACCTGTTAGGGGGTTATAACCTCTAGGTCTGGGACATGGAAACACAAAAAAAGGTGGCATCATCTGTCCAGATGCACTTCCACAGTACATTACCGTGAGTCTTTTCTTTCCAGCTGTAACATGTGGAACTCGAGTTACCCTCGCTGGTCCAATGACTTTCGACTTGTTGCTGCCCATATTGAACCCTGTCTCATCAGCATACCAGATTCGTGAGGGTTTGTCAATTACATTCTTACTAATGAGAAAGTCTCTGAAACTGGAATACATTTGTCTGTCTTGTCCTTTGTGACTTTTGATCTGCAAAGCTCAAGCTGGGTTTCTGGTTTCAATGACACTAAATGTTTGTTTCTGGACATGAACGACGTGTACCATCCAAACCCAGGCCTACCATCATGGAATGGAGTTTTCCGTTTCTCTTTGTTGACAAGTCCTTGAATAAAATCCAAAAATGCACAAGGTCTTAAACCCATACCCCTTAAAGCAATTTCACTTAGCCATTTGATCCGCCCCTGGAAATAGTTACATGACCAGTGATGGGGCAAACTTTACTGTACACACTTTCATGCACGAAAACTGTTGTATTTCAACAAACTAATAAGTCATATTTTACAAAAGATGTAAATTTATGGGAGTGAATTGATTCAATAACAATTTTTTAAGTTTGAGTTATCACCATAAGCATTTATTTATTTAAAAAAAAGATACCAAAATAGTCTACTAATAAATGGATAATTTTGAGAAAATCCCTTTGGCTGACCCGAAACTGTCGTATGTGAACTAGGTCAAATTATCTGCTAGTTTGTCATTAACAACTGTTGACAAGTCAATCAATGTTATAAATCTTGTTCAGTGGTAAATAACCTACAAATATTTGTGCAAAACATACCTATGTTATTAAAGTTATGGCTACAAACACGAGTTTTCGCTCTGACAGGTAAAACAAATATAGATATTCTTCTTTCACGGGAAATGATGCAGTCAAGCGTTTAGTGATTACGACATCCGTTCTTGAAATGACAACGTCCGAAATCGAAGTGAAACCAGGCAAGATATTGGTAAATATGACTTGATAATCAAATTGTCAAAATACTGTATCATTCTCAAGTACTAAACTTTTTTTTTCTAAAAGTGACCCGGAATTATCGATGACCCGGAACTGTCGATGTATCTTAAGAATTAAATAAATTAAACTTTTTTCAGTAGTGATAAATTAAACAAGAAACATCTTTAAAAAAGATAAACGTTGATAAAAATAAGAAAACACTAAGAAATGGAACAATACCGAGAATACGTAACATGACTGGAGATTACGATAGGTTCCCAAGGGGTGTATAAGTTTCAATTGACGATAAATAACTGAAATATTATCATGTTTCAAAATTAATTAACAGTCTACATTTAAATAATCTTAATTAATACATTAATAATTAATAGTCTGAATTTATTTTTAAGGAAAACTATTAAAGGTTTGTATGCAGAACATTTCATTTAAAACTTCACCTTATTAGTGCCTCTCGTAGGATCGCCAACATAACTATGAACCAATCAAAACGTTTAATTATTCATTAAATACAACATTTGATTGGTCTGCAATCTAGATCATTTGAATAAAACATCTAAGTCAAAACTCACGTTATACATCTATCGACGAAAAATGGTATACGTTAATTTATCCGGCCATTTTGTCAATTATTATTATACTTTCGCTGGCGACACGTGTGTTCCGTGAAACACTAATGTCTAAATGATTGATGTTTTGAATATTAAGTGAAGTACCTAAATATGTTTTGTCACAGGAGCATGTGAAATCTGTCCTTTATACGGAACTAAACGAAACGACGATGGCAACACAAATGTTGTAATGTTTACAAAAAAAATACCAAAATGCGGCACTATTATCGGAGTACCATAATACACGTACATTAAGAAATGCATGTACATGTATAATTAACAGTAAATTGAATGTTTCGTAATATACTTCGAATACGATAAAGAAAGAAAACAAAAGAGATCAGGCACTTACCATGATTACCATGAGCAGCGGCTGAAATGAAAATAATCTTTGTTTACAGTAAGATAAGTTCTCATATGTAAGGCATGTAAACCAGTAGTGTTGTCATTTTAAGCTCATACGAGCCGTTCCACGCAATGCCAACAATGTGGACTCTGCGTAATGTATCGACCCGGATCAGCCTTAACAGTCCGCGCAGGCTAATCCAGGCAAACACTTTTCGCCTCCTGCGGATTTTCTGTTTCAGGAATCATTACTTTATACCTCTTTCCCTTTGAGGCGGAATGTGTCTGTCCGGATTAGCAGACTGATGTGTACATAATGTTGGTTTTCTCATGGAACGGCTTAAATGCTCGTTGGTTACAGTAAGGTACCCATATATGCAAAGCATGGAAATCAGTATTGTTGTCATGTTAAGCTGATATGTATAATCTCCGCATTCACTTTTTCCAGGTAAATGATAAAATATTGTGTTGATCACGTGAATAGCGAATACCGCTACGAAGGCTACGGAGGGAAGAATTTGACAAACGGGGGAAAACTTCAAAAGATGTAATTGTACACGCCATTAATAGTTAATTATAGGTGATTTAAGATGTTTATTTTGTTCGAAACAAATGAAGAAAAGAACAAACTGAGATAAACTGGTTTTAATTAATTTTAATGAACACAGAGAGTTGAAGAACGACAACTCTACGAAGAATATTTACGAATTGGGTATTTCGTACACAATTTTCTCGTCCATGACACTTTCAAATATGTCATTAGATTCCCTACAGGCATTTTGCTTTCGTTCAATATACTATTATGCATCATTGACACAAGGGCGCTCATTATAATATAATATTAAAACATGAGTAGTTTTGTTATTTTCATTTTTAAAAAAGGAAGGAAAGAATTACAATAAATTTACATATATGGTTATAGGGGTATGCTACAGTTATTTCATCAAAGATTTCCCAACCATAGAATTTCTTCATTCTTTGTATTTGGTTAGTACATACAATAACTTGTTGAAATAAGTAAAAAACGAAAAAAAGTCAACGATCTAAAAAATGAAATTTTCCATTCTACATAATAGAATTTTCTGTAATTATCCATAAACACTGAACAACATTTACTTTAATAAAAAATGCAAAAAAAAAAAGATAGGTCACCTCACTCCTTTTAGAGTAAAGGGACTTTTACCTTGCATTTTCTTGCATTTTCTAAGAAATACAGCAGTTTTGCTTAAAAAACAGGCCTTTCTTTAAGGAAAAAGTCGATTTACCAGAAAAGGAGCACGGTGACCTATCTTTTTTTTTTGCATTATTTACTAAAGTGAACAATGTTCAATGTGTTTGGATAATTACAGAAAATTCTATTATGTAGAATGGAAAATTTCTATGATTTTAACATTTTTAGGAGTAAAATGTTGCACCATTTCTACCTTGAAAAACAGCTTTATATATTATTTTTTATATTTTTCTCAATTTTTTTTTTCCATATTGATTTAAATTATATATATAAAGTTATATATGAACTTTGATATGATTTGTAGTTTTAGTTGTGTGTTTAATGTTTCGGTCATTGACAGGCCAAAATATTTGTTTAGATCGACGATTTTTTCTTTTTCTTATTTCAACAAGTTATTGTATGTACTAACAAAATACAAAGAATGAAGAAATGCTATGGTTGGGAACTTTTTGGTGAAATAACTAGCATACGCCTTTATAAGTTAATGTTCGAAATTAAGTTTAAAATATACAACAATATTAAGAAAATTTAACTGTTTAGCTGATATTATATTTCGAGGTTGGTCTACTTCGTAAACATATTGGATTACATTTGAACATTTGTCAAAGTATGATATAATTAGGATGCCAAGTTAAGAGAAAACACATGTCTTCAGCAATTTAACCCTTTTCTCATTTTTTAAAAGTAAATTGCTGCAATGGTGTCCAATGTTGACTTTAACAGGGGAAAGGTAAAATGACGAGCTATTGCATGCACATCCTAAATTGTATGTTTTGTGGTTTTATTGACAAATAATAAAATTCAAACATTCTGACAAACATCTTGAAAAGTGTGTGTGGAATTCACAAATCTTCTAAGTATGCCTTAATAAAAGCACTGTATACATACTAAGACTAAAGATTGGCAGGATTACTCATTTCCATAACTGTTTATGGTCAATAATTAGTTGGCTGTGTGTATGCTAACTTAGAATCGAGATTGGTCATTAACAATGAAATGCTTCAATTATATTTCAATAAAGGAAATTCACTACGTTGACTAGAAAATGCAAGTAATGATACATTTTCACTTGACCCAATTCCTGGTTTTCTTTCAACAACTATAATGTAATTGTTATGCATAACTGCAGTATGTATTTCCGGCGACATTGATGCGTTGCATCAACTTTCTCTTGTACTCGCTATAATCACCTTTTCATTCTACTGTGTATATATGATTATTAATTCCTCTTTTGTATAAACTCATTTGTTAAGTACTGAGTACTTATTTACATGCACAGCTCTCGTGTGCACTCTTCTTTTCCCATTTATCTCCATATCTATTCTAATAGAAAAAAAAATGTTTGTAAATAACGGGATTATTCCTTGATTTTAGTATTTTCTGGTGACTTATATCCCCAAAGTGTCAGGTGCTCTTTGTAATTATAAATATATGTGTACATAAATCTTGAAATATGCACAAGTCAAAAAAACAAAACGGTTTACTTACTTATTGTATGTACCCCGCGTATTGATCAGACATTTGATGCATTTATTTGGTTTTATAATATTTCAGTCTGTATCGCCGTGGCTTAACCCTTTCCAACTTACGAAAATCTGCAACAGACGACTTTTCTAACACCAACGAAAAATATTGAAAATCTCTATAAATGAAAGTGTAATTATTGAATATATTTAAAACACTGTTCTATTGCGTATTCAAAGCATGCAGACAACTCCTAACATAACTATATGGAACCAAGCAGCATACCAAAATGTCTTTAGAATTAATGCATCAATATCACAATTATTGCATAACATGTTACTCCTACACACTGTTTTCATATATATAAGTTGTGCCATTCCACGAGAAAACCAACATTATGGACTCTGCGTAATGTATCGACCAAGATGAGCCTTTACGCAGAGTCCACAATGTTGGTTTTCTTGCGGACGGCTCATATATGTTTACTCATAAAGAATATTTACACTTCCATACTTCAATCCTTCTCCTGGTCACGACGTCTTGTAACGTAATTGAAGGAGGTAACTTGAATACTATTGGTTGAAAGGAAACATTGTTTAATGCATCTTTCTACTATAATTTTCAAAACAAGCGCCTGTGTCTATTTTATCTGCTAGAATATAGCTTCGAGTAATGTTATACATATTAAGAAGGTTCATTTTAACCTTTAACAAGATATTATACGACACATGTATTAAACGGTTTTCGAACAATGCTTTTTTAAACAATGGATATTACACAAAAATAAAATCTCTGTTTTAAACGGCAATTGCTACCAATTCTTTTTATATTTTCGTCAACAAATGATTTTTAACAGATACAATCTAAACTTGTAATGATATGGGCTAATCGGTTTAATTAATGAATGATTTAAACAGATTATTGCGAAAATACTTACCCATCGACAGCCCAACTGCAAATAAGCCAATAACAAGTATCGCATGCATATCGAAACGTCCACAAAAATTGAATGCACGTATGATTATTGTAGAACGTTGATTACTTTTATATTAATACATAAAAATCACGTGACGTGTTTTTAAAGGCGATTAATTATGCAGATTACAAGTTTTTCTAACAATAAGCAATAGACAGTAAAACATATTCGAGATGACAGAGTCAATGGATATATGTTATTTGTCACAGAGTTTCTTCTGTATCTATAGCAGACGACATTTGAAAAAGAAGAAATTGTTCATTATGTGCAATTTCACATTTTGTCAAAATGATTTAAACTTTATTCAATAATAATACTTTCATTTATTATGAGTATAGAGGTATAGAGTAATGATTTCTGAAACAGAAAATCCACAGGAGGCTAAACGTGTCTGTCCGGGTAAGCCTTCGCGGCATGTTTATGCTGACCCGGGTCGATACTTTACGCATAGTCCACCATGATGGTGTTATCGAGGGACGGGTTCATTTGTTGAATATATGACAAAATGGTTCAAAATGTCCTCGTCAATCAGTATCTGAAAGGGAAGTAACTCGTTAGTTAAGACCTGATGTCAGCATGTTTTGCCTTTTAGTTATCAATATAGTCTAAAATACTCTTATTGCATGAAAAATAGAGTCGCCCAATTTTGAACATGGGTTAGTCTTCTTTGGTTAACCACTAGAGTAATCAAGATGCATCATCAAAAACAAAGCCCCAAGCGGCAGGGATGTTTTTCTTTGACAACACCCCATATAGGCTGACATTTTACGTACCTAAAGTAATTATGACCTTAATGGCTTTGAACGGATGGGTACGAGTTTACACATTAGTATTTAAAACGTATCATTGTTTAAAGTGTTAAATCGTAGCGATGATGGATTTATTCGATGTAATTCGTCATACTTCATATTGAACATTACATGTTGTACATACTTATTTCGTCAAATACGTTAACGCAGAAACTAGAACCATTCCAGAAAATAAAACTCCTGATATCACCTGTACAAAACAATTCATATTTGTGCCGTCCCGCGATAAACAACACATTATGGCATCTGCGTTATGTATCGACCCAGATCAACCTGCGTAGTCCACGCGGACTGATCCAGGCAAACACATTCCATATCAGGGGGATAGAGGTATAGAGTTATTATTCCTGAAATATATTATCCACAGGAGACGAAACGTGTCCATCCGGGTAAGCCTGTGCGGCATGCTTAGACTGATCCGGGTCGATACTTTACGCAGAGTCCACAATGTTGCTTTTCTAGCGGGATGGCTCAATAACCCTTTACACAGAAATATAACCACATTTCCCGCAGACTTATAAACATTACTGTTATTATCAGGTAGGTATAAAGTCTGGAACGACTAGAGTCACGCGGCGGTCTTTTTACGCAACCGAGGTTAACATTCACAACAAGTTTGGTTTAAGTGAACAGTACATGTACATGGTCAACATAGCCACGTTGTTTATACAAATAATTGTGTCTCTTTCAGAGCCGTGTTTTTAATAGATCACAGAAGACGTGTTTATAATAGATCACAGAAGACGTGATTATAATAGATCACAGAAGACGTGTTTATAATAGATCACAGAAGACCAGGGGACAGTTTAATGTGCTTTGATATGATGTTGAATTAAAATCATCATGGCAATGGTGTGATTTTGTTTATTCGTTTAAAAAATGTTAGAACATCAACACATTCCCTTATATCTACAATGTTTTCAACTATGTACCCGCATATTTTTTCCAATGTCAGAGATGTTTGTAATACGCATTAGATGCTAGCTGACGACTCCTATTATAATTACCGTGACTAAGTGAC